>JAJSEA010000792.1:0-10241 GCA_026724345.1 Candida sp. AC06 | reverse complement strand
GTCATTGGTATGGGTGGTGATCCATTCCCAGGTACCAACTTCATCGACGCCTTGACCTTGTTCTTGAACGACAAGGAAACCGAAGGTATCATCTTGATTGGTGAAATTGGTGGTTCTGCCGAAGAAGAAGCCTCTGAATTCTTGAAACAATACAACTTGACCAGACCAGAAGGTCCAAAACCAGTTGTTTCCTTCATTGCCGGTGTCTCTGCTCCTCCAGGTAGAAGAATGGGTCACGCTGGTGCCATTGTCGCTGGTGGTAAAGGTGACGCCAAGTCCAAGATTGCCGCTTTGGAATCCGCTGGTGTCGTTGTTGAAAAATCTCCTGCTAGATTAGGTAAGTCCTTACACGATGAGTTCAAGAACAAGAACTTGTTATAGAGAACTAAATGGGTGTTAATTTAGCTTTTCTTTTACCTTTTTATTTACATATTTTACAAAATATTATACATTGACTTCATAGAATCTTACAAACAGCCTTCCGATATACCAACCCACCCAATGTGGGTTGTATGTACGTGTAGAAATCTTGGACGTGTCGCACGACCTTTCTGTTCTCAAATGAGAGAGAGAGCGAAGGAAAAATTTTGATACTGAAAATTTTCAACAGTCCCCAAAGAAGCACTCCACACACACACAGAGACATTCACAATGTTCAGATCGTTGATTGCGCCGGCCGTGCGTTCCATAAGACCGTCTGCGGTGATAATGAGAAAACCAACCGCGCCAGCATTCATCGCCCCAATTCCAACCATACGTTGTTTCTCCATGTCGCCGATACTCCAAGCCACCGCGGGTCCCAAGAAAGGACCACGCAAGGTGAAACCTAGACGTAGAGTTAGGTCCTTCGAAGTCGTGAACCAGCGTGGAAAAGGCAACAAGAAGAAACCCGAACCTGCCCAGAAGGCAGCAGATGCATCAAATAAGAACAACAACAAGAAGAAGAAGAAGGAGGCAGAGGCTGTCGACGCAGCCAGTTTGCCAAAGGAGCCAGAAGGTCCTGTGCCGGGCACGAAGGAGACAGTGCACGATCTCGAGACATTCATGCGACTCATTGGCCGTCGCTGTGTCGAGTTGACGGAGGAGTTTGATAATGACTTGGAGACGTTTTTGCGCATGAGCAGTGCCGAGATGAAGGAGAAGGGGATTGATGCTCGCACGAGACGATACTTGATCAACTGGCGCTACAAGTTCGTGCATGGCTTGGAGCCCTTGCGGACGTACTCGCGCGGAAGGAAGAAGAACGGCGGTGAGAGAAAGGAAAGAAGGGTCCTTGCGCTCAGACGTGCCATGGTGAGGTTGGAGGAGAAGGAGAAGTGGGCACAAGAGGAATTGGAGGCAGAGAGAAAGGGTTTGAGAGTGTTCTAGTGTGGCAAGAGAAGTGTGTTCGTGTATATAGAAGTAGTACAGTTCTTTGTAAATGCATGTTGTTGTTGGAAGTTTCAGAGTTGTTTGGAGGATTGGTGCGGTGTGGCTAGGAAGTGGAAAAAACTTTGAACCGAATTTGTTATGTTTTGATCTTACACGAGGTTTGTTTATGTTTTTTTCATATTATTATTTTTTTTTTTGCCTTTTCTTTCGTTTCCCACGTCCAACCATCACGTTCTTTGCATATTAACCACACTGCCGGATGGACACGAAGACATTAGACCAGAAACTAGTTTCGTTTCTAGCATCCCAGTCATCAGGCATCCCACTCTCGCCCCGGAAGTCCCACACGAGCAACATCCCGAAACACGACGTGAAGTCATTACAAACCTCGTGTGTTTCCTCCCTATCCACATTGTTATCCACCGATGTCGTCCCTGACACATTCGACACGATCCAGTTACGACTCCAGGGATTGTACGCCATGATGTCAGGCGATAGCGATACAGCGAGTCGGGTGGGCGTGCTTAGAAAACACCAGTTGTTTATCGTCAAGTTATTTGAGCTGAAGGAAATCGACGGCGTGTTTGTCCAGTTGAAGATCCTCGCTAGTGAGATCAAGAAGTTGTTGTTTGGACTAGGTGAGTCAGATGCATTGTTTGAAGGCATCCCCGTGATTAACACGAATGACGACGAGGTCATCCAGCTTGTTGTGGCGTTCCATTTCTTGCTTTTGCAATGGATCGCGCAGTACAGTTCCAAGAACTTGCGCCAGATCTTGACGCGAGGTGGTGGGTCTGAGGCATTGATTGACGTCAAGACGTTCCAGAGAATTCCGTGCATGTTTCTAAAGAATAGTAACTTCAGAAGATGGCAGGCGTTAGCTGTCAAGGACGGCAAGAAGTACACTGGGAACACGGTCAAGTTGATCCAGGGATTTATTAAGCTCTTCCTGGGTATCAAGTCAAGCAAGTATCTGGTTTTGGCAAGCTGTTTGAAGATCAAGCTCGTGGAGTTTAACAAGGACGTGTCTTTGTTGGAGAATGTTGAGGTGTGTCCTGAATTGATGCCGTTTATCAATGATTCAGATATCGATGTGCGTGAGATGTTTACAAAGTCGACCCCAGAAGAAATCCACCCTGATCTGGTTACCAGTTCCAGCACCAATGAATTACAGATGAAGTTGTTTGCATCTCCGCGTCTCATACACGATGTGAACCTCCTAAAGTCTTTGAAATCAATGACAATGTCTATTGATTCCAGCCAGGCAATAATTGCATTCTTCAGCCATACCAAGCACGACCTTCCGCAATTGCTGAACCTCCACCTATCTATTCTCGACGCCATCACCGTATTCATCAAGAACTCACTCAGCGAGAAAACGGTGCCGCTTTTATCACAACTGTTTGCCATCTATCGCCATTTCAAACAGCAGAAACGCATGCGCAACGTGTCTAACTTGTTGTTCAACTTGGGTAACAAGTTGCAGAGCAACGAGTACTGGAACTTGGCCATTGAGTTTGAATGTGACATCATGGACGTTTCCGCCACGGACGAGAACTTTGCTTTCTTGTTCAGCAAGCTCGGGAAACCCGTGCTTAGCGAACCTGTGTTTGCGAAATTCCTAACGGCATTGGAAAAGTACGACAAGTTGGACACCCTGACGATCCAGTTCATAAGCAAGACCTTGTTGACGAACCCAGAACTCCTGTTGAATCACATCACCGACGAGTTCAAGTCCAAGTTGGTACTACACATATTCACCACCATGGAAAAGACTACGAATACGATGCAAAAGACGTTGATTTGTAACTCGGTCATTGCGAATCTCACATGGGCGGATCCGGAGATGATGTATAAAGTACAGTATGCGTATTATAACATCAATGGGTTGGACAATTACTTGGAGTTGGATGTGATGGACTCAACGAATCCTTTGATTGGTGCTGGGTTCCAGTTTCAGAAATTGGCTAATTTTGCATGGGATGAAGAGACGTTCAGGCTGTGTTTGGACAATTTCGAAGCTTGGGTGAGTGTCGTTGGTGAAGTTACTCCGTTTGAGTATGACGTCGCGAAACAGATATTGCTATATGCCAAATTCAACGGCATTACGGGATGGTTACTCAGAATGACTGATCTTTTCCTCGCAAACAAGTCATCCATTCCAGCTGAGTTTCAAACATTCTTGCAGTTTGAACGCTGCCGTGCGTTATTGAACCTATCCATGGACGTTCAACTCTCCCAGACACTCTTAGAGTTCAACCAAGTCGCCAAGTCTTGGAAATCAATCAACGACATACTCAACTTGAGTCTCGTACAACTCGAATACTACATCAAGACAAATAACCTCACCAAATCCCAAGAGCGATACACGGGCATCCTATCCACTTTGAAAAAGAAACCCGAGTTCAACATGGCCAAGTCAGGCGAACTCCCGCTAGCCCAGAAATTCTCCAACTTTCTCATCATCGGGAAATTCCAGGTCCTTGCAAGTCAGCTCAACGCCAAACTTCACAGACCAGTCGACGCATACATCAATGTCAAGACGGGCATACAGATCATGTACTCGATTGTCAAGAAGTGTCCGAACAACATCTCCAAGACGCATGCACAGACGTTACGGTGGGAGATTGCGCACGTGTTGTCGGATGCGTACAAGTTGGCCATTGAGTTGTGCATCCACTTGGGCACGTCGCGACACATCGCTTTCTACTTGCATGAATGGAAGAAGTTGAATGATGGGTGTGTGGCGCCGATACTTAACACAATTAACAATTTCGAGATTGGGAAGTATGGTGCCAGATTGGGTGATCTGGAGTTTAGTGTATGTGGTGACGTGGCTAAGGAATGCAGGTATGATATCGTGAGGCAGAATTTAACCGTTAGGGAGTGTTTTGAACTGGTTGAACATACTTGGGAAACTCCTCCTGATAACATCTACAAACGTGAGGTGACTCCTGATGATTCGTTGGCCAAGGATATCAAACGTGAGCTTGTTGATTGTATTGAGGAGATCTCACATGATAAGTCCTTGTGTAAATTGACTAGATCTGTACAGTTCCTCCCTGGGGTTGTTGGTGAGAGCAATACGTCGTGCCCAAAGGAGGTTCTTGATAGATTGGTCCTGGTGAAGAATACAGTGTTGAATGAGCTATCAAAGCCACATTTACCTTTACCAAAGAGTCAAAAACTTCTCCACCTTCTCAATCAAACCGTGTCGATCTTATCATCCTTGGCTTCATTCAAGGGCGGAGACTTGTTATCTGAGCTATACTTCTTGCAAGATATGGCCAAGCACTATCCCTTTGCTAACGAACGCAAACTAATGAAGCACGGCAGCAAGAAAGACTTGCTACCATTTGACATCCCCGAGGACACACCATCAAACATGCTTGATTTCAACGTTGACTTGCTGATCAACTTGCCTGCAAGCTGGGTAGTCATCACGCTAGACGTATGTCAACACACTGGAGACTTGCTTGTTTCACGAATGACGAAAGGGTCCAGTGCAAGTTTCATCCGACTCCCATTGACCCGATTCCAACAGCAAGGAATCACCCCGATGGATTTCTCCAGTATGAAGCACGACTTGGAGAGTATCATTGCCGAGAGCAACATGTCTACTAAGAAAGCGACTACTTCCAAGATTGTCACTGTTGAGGATCGCAAGAGATGGTGGAAGTCGCGATTCACGCTCGATTACGAACTCCAGGACATATTCGACCATGTGCAGCAGTATTGGATTGGTGGGTTTGCTGGTGTTTTCAACAATTATAGCCACGACAATGTGTTTGTTAAGTTCAAGCTGGATTTCATGAAAGTGTTGAGTTCGTGCTTGACGTGTTCCAAACCATTGGTGTTTGATGATGGTGTGATGAGCTGTGTGTTTGGCATTGATGAATATAGTCGTGAGTCAGTTGATGATTTATTACGGTACTTTATCAACGCATTATCTTTCCATGGCAAGCATAACATCACGTCCATAAAGCAAGACAGGTTTCATGATCTTTTCAAGTCATTAATGGAGAAATACAAAGGGTTAAAGTTCAAACAACCACACCAACACATCGTCCTCGTGCCCAGTTCCAAATGTTCCTTCTTCCCCTGGGAATCCCTCGCCTGTCTCCGATCCAAATCCGTCTCCAGAATGCCGTCAGTAGCCATGCTCCTCGACACATTGAAGTCCCCCGGTGTCTCCTCCAAGATCGACAAACGCGACTTGTACTACCTCATCAACCCCGGCGGGGATCTCAAACGCACAGAGGACCGCTTCAGGGGCCATTTCGCAACCAACACGCTCTGGCACGGTGTGATCGGCCACCGCCCAAACGAAGACCGCATCGTATCCGAGATTCTCGACAGCAACTTGTTCGTGTACATCGGGCACGGCGGGTGTGACCAGTACGTCAAGGTCTCGTCCTTGTTCAAAGCGTGCGCGGACTCACAGCACCACCGCCGCCTCCCGCCTAGTCTCCTCCTTGGGTGCTCGTCGGGGAAATTGGACGACAACGGGGAGTTTGAGCCGCTGGGCAACGTGTATAATTGGTTGAGCTGCGGCACGCCGTTGACGTTGGTTAACTTATGGGACGTCACCGACAAGGACATTGACGCGTTCACCATCTCGGTGTTTGAGAAGTGGGGGTTGATTGGCACCGCACTAGAGCGGTTCGGTGACGCGGTTGTGAAGAGTCGGTGTATGTGCACGTTGAAGAACTTGAACGGGTCTGCGCCGATCATGTACGGCTTGCCAATGATGCTACAGTAGGAGGAGAGGATAAGTGTTGGATAAAACGATAAAGATAGTGTATATTTGAATAAAATAAAACAAGAATGCTAGATTTGAATGGATTGTTAGAATGTATAAATATCGCAATCGCGATGACTTAGTTATCCTCATCCAAGAACACAAAAATTCCCGTTACCAGTATACGTCGGTTGGAGTCCTAGAAAAGAAGAAGTGAAGTGAAGTGTGGGTAGGATGAAGGAATGCGCGACGTTTAAATACTCATGATTCAAGTATATGTCGTGCACAGAGTGAAAAAATCCACCAATACCCAGCACGGTAGTTAGATAGATACCAAGAATTTCCTGGTGCCCTCCGCCCCCATCAGCGATTGACGAATGAGAGGGCTTGTGATTAAGCCACTTCGTAGACAGAATCTAGTGCGCTACATTACACGATTTTTTGAAAACTTGAATAATACAATACGATATACAACAAGATTTATATATTAATTAGATACAAAGTGTGAAGCTAGACTGAATGATGCAGGTTAGTAACGGATGCGATATATTTGGCCGGTTGAAACAATTCTTTATTAGTCCCCGTAAACAATAATCCTGGTAACGAAAGAAGAAAAGAAAAGAAGTGAAAGAAAGTGAAAGAAAGTGAAAGTTTTTTTGAGGATTGCAAATGCTGGGGTGGGTTGTCTCAGTTGACAGCTGCACCCTTCAAACCCTGAACTTTTCAGTCGTGCGCAGATACCCAAAAACCAAAACCAACCCCAGAGAGGAAACGCCATATGCGTATGTGCACACCGTAGAGGAGGGATTAAGCTCCGGTTGACGGCGAGAGAGAGTACGGTATAGTGTGAATGGAACTTTTGTGTCTACAGTGATTAATTAAAACAAGAAACCAAGATATAGTGTATATTAAATCGACGAGCTAGATGGTGTGGAATAGTTAGTATGACAGGACTCAATCATTCCCCTCCATTAACAAAAGGAGAATCTGTATTCACAAGTTACCCGAAACTCCAGAAAATGACCGCGAGGCCATGAACACCCCGTTTCTACTTTCCTGAAAGAAGAAGTGGTTCAATTTTTTTTTTTTTTTTTTTGAGGGTTCGTGAGATTCCTTGCTCCTTTTATACTGCTCCCAAAGCGAGCTCTCACACCAAGACTCCTTGGGTCATCGGCACTACACTCATAAACATTTCAAAATAAAACGATAAGACATGTACATTAACTGAATGAGCTAGAATGAATAGATACTTGGTTAGTAGCGGATAGCCGCAAATAGGCCGCAAAAACCACATCTTCGCTGATATACTGAAAAGTTTTCCACAGGGAGTATCGCTCGCTATTTATACACTCGAGACGATCCTCACCAATGAAAATCGGTTAAAGTCGTGCGGCGTGGAAAATTAACGCATGACCACCAGCAAGTTGTAAGAGAATTGTAGCCCCAGTCAGAGACTACAGTCAGTTAGTCATATGATGAACGTAAAACGATAGATTTAAGATATATATTAGTTTCAAGTTGCTAGATATGTGGGTACAGATAGTTAGTAAATCGTACGGACATTAAATCGTCTATCGCGATGAGACTTCCATCAATTCACATCAGGGATTACCAAGGCAAAATGATTGCACAAAGAACGAAAGAAAGAAGTTCAGGAATTGACAATACCAGAGAATCATCCTCCTTTTATAGTTTTTTTTGTTTCTCGTGGACCCATCACGCGTTTTGCAAAAGTGGGAATCACGCGTCGTTATTGTTGATGACGATGCTGACGTCAGAGTGAATGAATGGCGTTGAATAAACCTGGATGGACTTACCAGACAAACACGCGGTCATCAAAATCACGAATTCTGGCGTCTTTGTGAACTTTCCAGAACGTTCTCGATTATATACCATCATTATAGACTGTCTATTGATTACACATTAGACAGTCCTTCTTGATCGTCCTCTTTCCCATAATGATCTCTTTGGTCTACCTAAAAGCGATATCCAGAGTTCGAAACGAAACTAAAGGTAAATTCTTCTGATGTGTGACCTTTTACTCTCATTCTGTTGCAAATTATCAACGAATTTCTTTTGCAACACACACACCCCAAGTGAAAACCCAACATACTTCAAACAAAGTCCATCTAAACGGACCATAGTACTCATCTTCCAACCAAGTATCTGAACTACATCACAACTGGTAGCTTGCTCACCAACTGTCCAACTATTCTTCCAGTCTCTCGGCGTGGCCATCTATGACATTAAAAGAACGTTTATTCTTTGCAAATTTAAACGTATAACATCAACACTCAACCTTCTATGAAATCAATCAAATCATCTAAAATAGCCACGGTTTCCCTAGGGTTCGCGATCCACACCGTGCATGCGCTCAACCTAGCTTTGAAGTCATTTGCGCCCAAACTAGCAAACTGGTCACCAATGTGCAAGCTCTCTGACTTGGTGATGGGGCACACATCAAGCGTCTCGTCGTGACATATGTACTTCTGCAAGGATTCAACACCGAGTGCTTTGTCACCAATGTCGACCCAGACGTCGGACCCGCCGTTGAACGCACAGACTTTGATCTCGTTGGACTCGCAGAGGGCCTCGGTGGACGTGGCGTAGTTCTTGGATGCGTCGAGGATGGTGTTGAGCTTGGTGGAGCACGACAAGACCATTTCTTCGAGCTGTTCACGAAGGATCTTGCATCCTGGGTTAGGAATGATCCCCACGGATCGCTCTTTCTTGATGATGGTCGTGGTGTCCTCCAAGTTGAAGTTGCTGCGTAAATAAACGAGGTGCTTGTGGAGGGTGTCCATGATGTAGTTGATCTTGGTGGGGTTCCAGTTGCGCACCTGTGGCAAGAACCATTCGTCGCCATCAATATACTTCAACCCTTTCATTTCGTTGTTGTAGCGGAAGAGATAGTTGGATTCAGCTCCCATGACAAGGAAATTCTCCTTCTGGTGGGTCTTCAAAGTACAGTTCTCGCTGTTCAAATAATCAATCAACCCTCTGAATCTCTCATAGTACTTCTCAGCACCGCTTTGTTTCGGATACCCGGCAGCGGTCACCACCCCGACGTACAACCCCAAGCTCAACAACTTAATCAACCTCTTGACAACCGAGCTATTCTCATCCAACGACTTCCCGTCATCATACAACGTGACGTCCCCATCAAACGTGACCAACTTCAACCTCGCGGCCTTATTCTCCTTGTAAATACTCGTCAACGCCAAGATCTGCGCCGTGTTCAAGATCATCCGCACGTCGTTGAACGACGGACTCACCAAGCGTCTCTTGGAGATCGCCCTGCGGTCGTCCTCCAACAAGAACGCATCCGCGAGGGGCAACGGCGTGAAGAAGCGCCCAATGGACGGAACCAACTTGCGCAACCGGCTGACCGTCTCCCTGCGCCCGGGCTCCTCGTTCAACTGGTCAAAGAAAATTGTCTGCTCAACGAGCATCTCCACGTCCTTGAAGATCTCGTAGTACCGCTTCTGGCAGTCCTCGGCAACGAGCTGGGCGTCGGCATGGGAGTCGTCCGCGTGGAGAACAAACGGCGTGGCTAGTAACCCTTTGATCCATTCGATGAATTCGTCTCGACGGTGGCTCTTCAAGGCGTACTCGACTCTATATCTGGATGTCATGATCTATAGGATAACAATCTGAGTGGTGGTAGTGACGAACTGAAAAACTAAAAAAAAGAAGGGTGACGGTGTAATGAACACAAGTGGAGGAGATGATGGTGATGATGTGTTCTTCTAAGTGATGGTGATTACAATTGGTTTTGTAATTGCTGGTGGTGGGATAGGATAGGGAAGAAAAGTTGCTGTGAGTGTATGACGTTGTATCGAAATCGACGACCGGAAAAATGTTGGATCATGATCGATAGGTTGGGGCGTAAGAATTCCAGAAGTTCCATTCACGCTGGCCACGCACGCCCGCGCTCAGTTCTCACCAAAACAAATACCGACTCCGAAACCACACAATGCAAAACGTCATATGCAATATCAACCCACGTTTCTTCCTCAGCCTTATTGTTTGCTGCTCTTCTTCTTCTACAGACACATGTAAAACTATTTGCACCCAAATAAAAATACATTATAAACCGTTAAAACTAAATTAAAAAAGAAAAAAGTAA
>JAJSEA010000791.1:0-10256 GCA_026724345.1 Candida sp. AC06 | reverse complement strand
GATTCGTGAGTCCTTCCAATTTCAACATTCTCTTGATAACTTCTTGATTGACCATGTTATCTTCAGCAACCAAGATCCTCAAATGTGACAAATCATCAAGAACCGTGTGATCGTTCGAGCTTCCTTCCTTCTTGTCGCTGGATGAGGATCGAATGGATTGGGCTTTGGAGTTGGCAGTACCTGTGGAACCACGCGTATACAACAGCGGCTTGTCAAGGTCAAGTTTGTGCTTGTTGGCTTCTGATGAAGATGCCGATGACGAAGACGAAGTTTCTCTTCTTTTCAACTTTGGAGGAGCACCAGCGTTACCACCTTCATGCTTGTTATCTGACGAGTCTGAATCAACGTTTGGCGAGTCCGACAGTGATGTGTGTGGATGCTGGAACGACTCCGAGTCTGATCTTGGGTCCGCAGATTCACTGGAGGTCTTTTCATCACCAACTTCAACCGGCTCGTCGTCAAAGGCAACTTTTCTATTAATCTTAGCAGCGGGATTGAACTCATCCTCACAGAAACTGGGCATATCTTCAGGTGGAACCATAATCTCACCGGTTTGTGGTAGTGGCAACGTCAAAGTAAATGTCGATCCTTTGCCAATGGTAGACTTCAAAGTCAATGTACCTTTCATCATGGTTGCCAATTGTCGACAAATACTCAAACCTAAACCGGTACCACCATAGCTTCTCGAAAGTGTTTGGTCACCTTGCACGAAAGGTTCAAAAACCTTGTCTTGCATGGCAGGTTCAATACCTGGACCAGTATCAGTGACTTCCATTTGGATGACCCAGACCTTAGGCTGGTACATGTTTCTAATTCTATAAGCCTTGTTGTTCTTCACCACTTCATTATTGGACATGTTTGAATCATACGCTGGCTTCTTGTCAAATGTTGGGAATGATTTGAAATCTTTGGCCTGGGGCATCATATTGTAACGTGGACGAGTAACGGCAACAGTAGTGGAGTCATTCGACGACGACGAATTGACCACTTGCTTTTCATGTACCGTATCATCGTCACTGCTTTTCAATCCTTGGTCTTCATCACTACTCTTTAAGCCTTGGTCGGATAACGACGCCGTTGGACTGGCATCTACTGGTACTTGTGGCAAAGGTTTTGTTTTGAATTGTGACTCAAAAATCTTGGTTTCGTACTGTGAGGTGGACAATGTGACAATACTCATGGTATCGTCGTCGTTAGATGACGACAAGTATTTATCAACGTCCTTTTCCAAATCATCAGGCTCCTCTTCTATATTTGTAATTTTTCTCGAACTGAAGTAATCCTTCTTTCTATTATCTGGTTGTGGTTGTGGTTTGGATCCCGGTAGTGGTGGTAGTGGTGCTGTGCTGTGGGCCAGAGTTTTTGGTTTGGGTGGGTGTGGTTTCTCGTCGGAAGGTGGTGGAGGAGGTGGCGTAGATGATGGGTCGTCAAGCACGTAAACTTTCTTGAAATCAACTTCCAGTGATCTTTGTTGGTCGTATTCTCCTAAAAGCTTGAACGAAACACCAACGGATCCATCAACAGGTGTGAACTTCAAAGAGTTCGAGACCAAGTTCATCATAATCTGGATTATTCTGTTGGAATCTCCATACAAAATCAATTTTCTGAACAGATTTGGCTTGACTAGGATCTTGAAATTGACTCTTTGGTCATGCGCCAACTTGTTGAAAATGGACTGCACTTGGTAAACAATTTCCAAGATCTGAAAGTTTGATTTTTCCAACTTGGATCGGTTCAACGTGTTCTTGGAGTATGTTAATAACTCCGTCAAGATATGCAACAACAACTCTCCCGAACGGTGAATCAACTTCAACGAGTCGTGGATTCTATCGGAATCATCTTCCTCCATGGCAATCGAAGTCATACCCAATATACCATTCAATGGAGTACGCAACTCGTGCGAAATATTGGCGATGAAAACTGTCTTGGCCTCATTAGCAGATTCTGCTTCGATCTTGGATGCCTCGAGCTCTTTCGTCCTCGATTTGACACGGTCTTCCAAATGTGTATACTGTTTATCCAATTCTTCCGTCATGATATTGAATGCCTCTGACAACTCCGTCAACTCGTCCTTGAAAAACTTCTTTGATCGTGGTATTCTTGCCGGTAGCCTTATCCCTGTTGAGTAACTTGAGGCGTTTGATGATGAGTGAACACTATTTCGTTTCCCATTGTCTATTAGTAGTGGTTGGTCTGACCCGTCAGGCTGGGCGCTGTTTGTTGTATTAAGTTTTTCCTTTTTGTACTGTGTGATAGCCTCTGTGGCTTCTTTTAATTTGGTGATTGGCCGTATAAACCAAACGGCTAGTGGGAATGTAATTAGACACATAAAAACCCCGATACCTATAACGACACCAATAATGATCTTTCGTAGTTTGTTTGCTGGTCCATCAAACACCGATTGTACTTGCATGACAACGATTGTCCAATTTAGATTGTCTTCGACGGTGATCCTGGAATACCCAATGGCGACGGTTTTTCCGGCATACGACTTCAAGTTGGTGGCTGTGCCTGAATTTGATGACAATGCAGTTTTCAGTGATGAAGATGAGTTGATGTTGTAGATATTGCCTGGCTGTACCGTGAAACCGGGCACGGGGAACACCACCTGGAATCCTATTATTTGTTCCCCCGAAGTTTGGGAATTCATCAGTAGGTTGTCTATGCCATTAACTGGGTCTCCAAACACCGGCAGGATTGCATATGTCTGATAATCTTCTTGGGATGTGGAATTCAAGGCATCTCTGATGGATTCAGCAGAGGCCACTATTGTGAGGTATCCGGATATCGATGGTTCGTTAAGGATGATGGAACTGTTTGAGAGCACCGGTAGGGTGATGCCCATGAAATATGGACTGAATATATCAGTGGAATCATTTGCTATAGGACCTGTGAAGTAAACGCCTGATGATTTGTCCAAGGCCGACGGTATTGATGAATTCTGCCTTAGTGGGAAAAGCACGTCCTGGGCGGACAGGGATAACAAAGATGCATTATTCGCAGCCCCTGCCACAACATCAAGGTCCAAGTTGTACAACCTGGCCGCCACGAAGGCATCTGTGGATATGACAAACTGCAGTAGCGAGTTCTGTGCGTCTTGGAAGACGGAATCCGAATTATTTCCTGCTCTGTACTTGGACAAGGGAACGGTGACCTGGTCTATTTCCGCGACTGTTATTGCCTGGTATGCAATGTATTGGATGGCCTGCTGCACCTGTGTTCTCTTCAACTGGGATATGACCAGGAGTCTTTCTGACCGTAGACTTCTCAAGTTCTCACTGAAGTAAACTCCGGTGACGATTCCTAGGATCAATAAAGAAAACAACGATGCAAAACAAACGAGCACGATCAACTGGGGACGGATCCCGATCTTCAATCGTCTCATATCGTCTGTGTGTGTGTGTGTTTGTGTATCTGTGTGTTAGTCTTTATGGTAAGGTGCCGCCATGTATATAACGAATGATTCAGGGTGGTGATAGCGTGAGCTAGGCAATAAAAGGGGGGGATGTGGTTAGTGGAACTTTAGTAAAGTGGGTAGTTATGTGGGTGTTGTTGATTGGGTGCGGATGTTGTGAGATTCAAATTTTTTTTTTGTTTCTCCCTCACTCACTGCCTGCCTGCCTGCCTTTTCCTTGTTGTTTAATTTCCAATGGAGGTGGAAAAACCAGTAGGGCCAGGAAAATTTTTAATGGTACCAGAGGCAAGAGATTCGGGCCCCCAAGAAAAAAAAATACGGCTCGACAGGACTTTCTAACTTTGGGCTATGTCCCAGGTGGCAACTAGCTTAAGCTTGAAAGGAGTAAAGAAAATAAAGATGTAATTACAAGGCCATGAGGATCGGATCTCGGTGTGTACGTGCCGTGTGATGATGGCCGGATACGTCCCCCCCCCATGCCATCTTCGGGTAGGTCGATCTCTGGGTCCTAAATTGCAAAGTAAAGGAGCAAAAAGCAAAAGAAGCAGAAAAGCAGAGAAAAAGAAAAATCGTGCATGTCACAAGTTGCCCAAGATGCATTACATCATCATTTAGTGCTCTTCGCTTTTATGTCTTTGTCTTACTTTACATTGTCTTTTTCTTTTTCGTTTTTTTTTTTTTTTTTTTTTTTTCTGCAACGCGAAGAATGTTTTCATTACTTTTCTATTTTTGGAATTTGACAACACATCCACATCCACCACCACATCCTTGTTGTCCCAATGTCTAAGATCATACTAATACCCAGCAGTCTACCCCAAGAGTACCCAGATGCTTCCATCTCCACCCCACAAAGACTACGAATACTAGCACAAGTCAGACAATACATCATCCATGAATCAACCATAATCATAGACAAAGTCCCCACAGTCACGTCTCAACAATCCACTCCGGTGAAAGTAGACATATTCAGCGTGTTGGAGAGCTGTCCCAGTAGGGTGTTGGTGCCTGGAACAATCGTAAACATTGATGCTTTGTACGATGGGGATACAATCAATCCTGTCGAGATCTACGAAGTCAATGGAGCAAACTTCACCCCAGACAACCTCCAGCTAATAGAAGATATGAATAACGCGGTAGGAAAGTTTGACTAAGCAGGTACTTAGGAGGGGGTCTTACTAGTCTGTAGCATGGGTAGGATAACGTGTGTAGAGAAGAGAATATACACGGACTTGCCTTGCTATCTCAATTCAAGAGAGTAGACAAAGAACTACTAAAGAATGTAGCGTTCAATTGTCTCTATCCTTCCCATCAGACAACCACCTCTTGCAACACCAGCCGTGTCAAACTCCATGTCTCCACTTTTTTTTTTTTTTTTTTTTTTTTTAGACATTATCACACGAGGCACTAGCAAAGGGACCACACTGAGACACGAGAAAAACACCCTAAGCAAAAAAAAAAAAAAAAAAGTTTACAGAACATGAAACACTTGTTATAAACAAACAACAACCATCTACAATGTCCAACTTCATAACTATTCTCGATGAAGAGATTGTCTATATTCAAGACTTGCTACAATCAATCCCGTTCAGTTCCGACAGAACAACCCATTTCTTAAAAGTCTACAAGATTTCACACCAGCAACTAATGAAATTGAACCAGCAACCAGCAAAGTTCCCCGTCGATGCTAACAAATTGTTGAAATTGGGGATATCCTTGGGTAATTTGATCAAAACGTTGCAGATAGACGAGGAAAGCTATCAGCAGCAACACTCGCAACAACGTCAATTATTGTCCAATTTGAACAACACGAGAAGCAGTTACGGTGCCCAGGGCAGCAATGGAAGCAGTCTCATGTCGTCAACTTTGTCAGACCCGTTCAGAGAGCCCTTGCAGCCCCCTCAGCCCAAACATATCATGCACTCAAAGACAAGTCCTACGACTAATCTAACCACTACCTTGACTTCACAACCACCACACCAAGTCAGGTTTATCAAGAACTTGGTTGGTATTTTGAAGAATTTCGATATTGGTGCTAGGACGGTCGACCCGGGTCAGTCAACTGCCACGTTGAACCAGACGGGGAATAGCCACAGGGATAGTGTTGCCTCCAACCATTCTATCCCACACACCCCACAGAGGGTTTTGTCCAATGGGAGCACCTCGTCATCAACGACAAACGTCTCCCCAATCAAGCTAAACTCAAAGCAGTTGTTGATTGAAAAGTTGGAAATCAACATAAATTTAGACAATTTGTTCATCTACAAGATCATCTTGAAGTTGATTCTTGAGATTTTCCAGATCTTGAAACAGAACTTGATCAACACCACAAACAAGCTCAATGACTCCTTGTTCAGTTCTTCCAAATACGAGTTTGACGAAAGCTCGTCCATCTTCTCCCTGAACTCAATGAACTCCCAGGATTCAAACATCAGCAACGACGAGTACTACCGAATCTTGTCCAAGATTTTGCAGAGGATAAGCCACGGGATTGTGCAACCTTTCGTGTACTTGATCTATAAAGAGTTTGTGGAGAACAAGATCAGCGACGACTTTACTCAATTAATCAATAGTTTATAAAACATCAACCTTTGGTTGTCACATTTATTTCTTCTTTAGTGCTAATATACAAGATTTTTATTATTTATTTCTAACCGGAGCCCATACTCTACACAAACCACCAATTAGCTACTCTTCTCCAGATGATCTTACTGAATCGTCTACCTAGCAACTTCCCAATCAATGGGAACACGACAATGCTAAACAACGCCGTCAACTGCTTGACGCTCTCCTCCCAGTGTTCCTGCGCCGATAGTTCGTATTCGTATTCGGACTCGGAGGTGTAGTCCAGGTATTCGTCATCGTCGTCGTCGTATTCCTCAGCGGGCGAAGAAGACGACTCTTCTGTTAACACGGTGTATGGGTTTGCCTGTGACATGTGTGCGTGGTGGTGGTGTTGCCGCTGGTGGAGGTTTGCGTGGAGGTGTGGGAAGGATTCAGTGGCCCTGTGGGTTTCGCCTCTCAGGCGATTCTTTTTTCCTCGTTCTCTCTCGTAGCGATTCCGTTTGGTGTCGCGGAGTTGCCAACAAAAATGTCGTACGACTGGGAAACGTCAAATAATGAAGGGATAGGTGCTTCCTCCCTGAGCGAATAACTCTATGGAGACAAGTACTCAATCAAGAGAGTCAAACCCTCCACTTTCACTACGATTCTCGGGCTAACACTGTAGCACCACCTCACCGTTTGCTGACATTCTAATGTGGCACCCATCGCGACTCACATCGCGCAGCTGCTGCTTTTTTTTTTCGTTTCTTCCCGCTTTATCGTCAAATCTTCCCTTGATGCATTGTAAAACTTTTTCACGGGTTTGAATGATCAGGAGAGTGATCAGTAGCTTTGTTTCCAGAATGTCTACATCCCACGCCGTGTCTGAATCAAGCAACTTAGCCGCGACAGCAACCGCGGCAACAACTACAACAACTACCCCTACAACCACCGTCAGTCCTACACCACCTCCAGCAGACAACAAGATCTCACCCACCACGACCGTGTCTTCAGAATTCAACACCGTGACCGAAGGCAAAGCCACCATCTTGACTCCCAAGGCCGATGAGGTGTTTTACAACCCGATCCAGCAGTTCAACAGGGACTTGTCCATCATGGCGATCCAAGCATACGACCAGTTACGCCACGAGGCACACGAAGCCACAAGCAACAGGAACAAGAAGAAGAAGAAACTCAATGGTTTGAAGATCTTGGAGAGCTTGAGTGCCTCTGGGTTGAGATCTTGCCGATATGGGCTCGAGATCCCCGAAGCGAGCCGGATCGTCGCGAACGACTTGTTACCCGAAGCAGTAGAGCAGATCAAGCAGAATATTGAGCATAACGGGTTGGCTGACAAAGTCGTTGCGAACCAGGGCGACGCGATCAAGTTCATGGCGTCCACGGACGAGAAATTCCATGTGGTGGACTTGGACCCCTACGGGACCGCGGCGCCGTTTATCGACAGTGCGATCCAGTGCTTGGAGGAGGACGGGATGTTGTTGGTGACGTGCACGGACGCGGCGGTGTTGGCAGGTAGCGGATACCCTGAGAAGTGCTATGCTTTGTACGGGGGCAATAACTTTGGGAACACGCAGATCAATAACGAGACGAACCATGAGGCGGGCGTGAGGTTGATTTTGAACTTGATTGCGAGTACGGCTGCAAAGTATAAGAAGTCGGTGGAGCCTGTGTTGTGCTTGTCGATAGATTACTACTTCAGGTTGTTTGTGAAAGTCAGGACGAGTCCTATTGCCGTGAAGAACCATGCTAGTGAGACCATGCTTGTGTATGGGTGTAATGGGTGCGGCGACAAGTTATTCCAGCCTTTGGGGAACAGGAAAGACAACAAGTTTAATTACCCGAAAATGGTTGGCAGTCACAGCTGCAAGTACTGTGAGTCGTCGTATAACGTTGCTGGCCCCATGTATGCTGGCAACCTCCACCTGAGTGCATTCATTGACAAGATCTTGGAGATCAACGCCAAAGCCGACAAGGAGGTGTACAGCACGACGGAAAGAATCAGAGGTATGTTGACCATCGCCAAGAACGAACTCGAGCACCCATTCTACTTTAACGTCAACCAGTTATGCTCCTTGTTCAAGTGCCCACCACTTTCGCTTCAAAAGTTCGTCAACGCCATCGGCAACCTGGACCACAAGTGTTCCCTCACACACTACAAGCCCAACACCGTCAAGACAGACATGCCGTGGATCAGAGTCCTCGCGATCTTCAAGCAGTGGCGGGAGCAAGAAATGGGCAAAGACAAAGAATTGAATACTGTCGGTGCCAAAGTCATTGCCTATTTGCAGCAACACCCCGAGGACGACACCAATGCGGATTTCGAGACCGAGAGTGCAGAATCCAAGAAGATTCACGAGTTGAGAAAGGTTAAAATGGTCCGATTCCAACAGAACCCTCGTAAGAACTGGGGGCCCCAGAAAAGAGGTAAGTAGGGGGGTAAGGCTTGTTCTTTAAAAAGTATAAGTAATTTCTTAATTAATGCTTGCATATACGTCTTTCGTAACTATATCGTAGTCTCGGGGGAGGACGGGACCAAAAGGCGTTCGACTGACTAAGCGCCGATGTGTGTGTGCTGCGTGGAAAAACCAATGCCATCACCACCTTCACCATCTCGAGGTCAGCAGTTGGGACCGTAACATCATGGCCGCTTAGTCATATCCGCGTTTCTCACACATGACTAAATATAGCAACAATCTCAAACTCTTTGTTTCATCTAAAAGGCACACCACACACACACACACCACACTTTAGCCAGAATATTGCCACATTAGGCCACTTTTTAGACTTTTTCAAAGCACCTTGCTCTTCATTTTGTTTTTTTTCAGCCTCGTGGCTCCAGAGCGACGTAACCTTAACACTACACTCTGGATCGCCTCCTCCGGCTCAGCTCAGCCTTCACGTACGTCGAAAAAAAAAAAAAAGAACAAAAAAAATCGTCGCGTTACGGTGGTGCTTTGTGTAGTCTGATTGAACGTGGTCCACGAACTCATTACACTACCAAGAACCAACAATCTTCTCACACCCCCAACCAAGGGGGTGTTTCAGAAGTGAGTGAAACAGGGCAACTTGGTAAATGTATTACCTTTCTCTATGAAAAAAAAGTTGCACGGTTACGTAATCAGCACTATGACGAAACAAGTTCGTTACACAAAGCCACAATAGGGACGTGTCTTTACCAAGTGGAAATGTGTGTGTAAGAGGCATTGCCCCCTATTTGCTCGTAACCCCCTCGTGCCGAATACAAAAAAAATCTAGAAATTCGTAGCAAGCAAAGGGAAGGAAGGAAAAGCAAGCTAGAGCGGAAGGTGGGTTCCGTGACCACTGCGGAACATCAGAGAGAGATGGATGGGCAGTGGATTTGTCGTCGTCTAACCGGAAAGAATGTGACAATGCACACATGACGAGCGGTTGTGTGTGTGTGTGTTTCTGTGGAATGACATGGAAGCCCATTGTTAGAAACATGTCGTTGGTTTTGTCATGATAAGGTTGTTTTGGGAGGACGTGGACAGCGACACGTTAAAATACCACTCATTGCCTTAGACAGAGATGAGACAATGGTTGAGCCACTGGGAAGAAACGGACGAAGAAGCAGACGAAGAAGACGAAGCAGACGAAGTCTTGTCACTGTTTGGGGAAGTTTGGGGGGTGTCATTGCCGTGTACTCGACAAGAAAAAACACTAAAGAGGCGAAATTGCTCGTTGGAAAGGCTACAAACAAACTTTGCTTCTTTCTTTCTTTCGTTATCGCGAAATCTTCACACACGCACACCGCAGGAGCAACATCAGCAACAGCAAACTTTTTTGTGTAGAGATAAGGAACACCCACTGTTCTATTTATAATTTTATATTGCTCTGTATTTCATAATCGCTAAATTGCTTTTGCCACTCTAGGCATATAGGGCATACCGAGGATTATTACTCATGTGCAATGGAACCCACGATGTCTCCTCCTCCTCCTCCTCCTCCTCCTCTACCCTAAATTAATTGCATGTATCCGGGAGAAAAGCACCGCCGGGGAATAGGGGCAGATAAACAGATAATTATGTAATACAAAACAGAAAAAGAAAAAGAAAAGACGATGCAGGTGGGTGGGGGGGGGGGGGGAGCACGAGCCCAGTGGTAAATAAAGGAGAATGTACATTTGGCGTGAACTCCCAAGCTCGAATTATGCAAGTCTTGCATGAAGATTTATTACACAAAGATTCACTATTATTACACAAACGAAAAATCGATGTCGCACTCCAAAAAAAAGTTTGACCCGAATGTTCAGAAAAGGTCC
>JAJSEA010000790.1:0-10259 GCA_026724345.1 Candida sp. AC06 | reverse complement strand
GACATTGCCCACACCGGTAGACAGATGGAAAGTAGAGTTGACAAGAAGAAGTTGGAGAAGCAAGAAAGAAAGATTGCCAAAAAGGTTGCCAAACGTAACAACAAGTTTGTCAAGTACGAAGCTTCCAAGTTGTTGAACGAAAAGAAAGAAGAAGATTACGACTCGTTCTTCTTGGAAATCAATCCTTTGGACTTTGGCTCGAGTGCTGGTAAGTCGAAGGATATCAAGATTGACAACTTTGATCTTTATGTGGGAGACGGTCAACGAATCTTGAGCGAAGCCTCGTTAACATTAGCATACGGTAGACGATATGGTTTGGTTGGTCAGAACGGTATTGGTAAGTCTACTTTGTTACGTGCCTTGTCGAGAAGAGAATTGAACGTTCCTAAGCACATTACAATTTTGCACGTTGAGCAAGAAATCCGAGGTGACGACACGCCAGCCTTGCAGAGTGTTTTGGATGCCGACGTTTGGAGAAAGAGCTTGCTTCAGGAGGAACAAAAAATCAACGAAAGAATTGCTGAAATAGAAAAATTGAGAGGGGAGTTTGAGGAGGAGTCTCTAGAGGTCAAGAAGTTGGACAACGAGAGAGATGACTTGGAGACGCATTTGCAAGAAATCAGTGAGAAGCTTTTCGACATGGAGTCAGACAAGGCAGAAAGTAGAGCCGCTGGTATATTGTACGGGTTGGGTTTCACCAAGGAAACACAAAACTTGCCAACCAAGCAGTTCTCGGGTGGTTGGAGAATGAGATTATCGTTGGCCAGAGCGTTGTTCTGTCTGCCGGATTTGTTGTTGTTGGATGAACCGTCGAATATGTTGGATGTTCCTTCGATCACATTCTTGGCCAAATACTTGCAAACATATAAATCTACTGTGTTGGTGGTGTCGCACGATCGTGCATTCTTGAACGAAGTTGCCACTGATATCATACACCAGCATTCTGAAAGATTGGACTACTACCGTGGTTCCAACTTCGACTCCTTCTACGCCACCCGTGAAGAGAGAATCAAGAACCAACGCCGTGAATACGAGAGTCAAATGGCATACAGGAAGCACTTGCAAGAGTTTATTGACAAGTTTAGGTATAATGCCGCAAGAGCCCAAGAAGCACAATCCCGTATCAAGAAATTGGAAAAGTTGCCAGTGTTGGAACCACCCGAGGACGAGAAAACCGTCACATTCAAGTTCCCTGAGCCTGATAACATATCGGCTCCGATTTTGCAATTGCAAGATGTTGGCTTTGGATACGATCCAAGCAAGCTATTATTCAAAGACGTCAACTTGGATGTGCAAATGGATTCTAGAATTGCATTCTGTGGTGGTAACGGTACAGGTAAGACCACGTTGTTGAAACTTATCATGGACCAAAACTCTCCGACCAGCGGGTTTGTCAACAAGAATGGTAGGTTGAGAATCGGTTACTTCGCGCAACACCACGTTGATGCCATGGATCTTACCCTCTCAGCAGTTTCATGGATGTCGCAGGCTTTCCCAGGTAAAACCGATGAAGAGTATAGACGCCATTTGGGGTCTTTTGGTATCACCGGTTCATTGGGGTTGCAAAAAATGCAATTGTTGTCTGGTGGTCAAAAATCCAGAGTTGCGTTTGCTGCATTGTGTTTGAACCAACCACACATCTTAGTGTTGGATGAACCTTCGAATCACTTGGATACCCAAGGTTTGGATGCATTGGCCGACGCCTTGAACAACTTTAAAGGTGGTGTGTTGATGGTTTCGCACGATGTCTCGATGATTGATAGAGTTTGTAATGAGATCTGGGTTGCTGAGGACAACACGATATTCAAGTTCCCTGGTGATATCTATTCCTACAAGAAACACATTCTTGAGTCTGCCGATATTGCGGGTGTTGTCAAGCAACATTGAGCTTGACAGATCTAAGCTATCCCGCGGTTTACATAGTGAATAGAAAGGCGCCAGAAAAATTAGCGGAAGCAAAGATCGCATCTCTCTCTCTTTTGTACGATTCCAGTGTTTCTGTTTTTTTCCCTCTTCTTATCCTGCTACAATAAAAACAGCAAGGCAAAGAGGACCAACTGCTACACATGTTTCCTGCGCTTTCACTTAAGTACAAGTTGGGATTGGGTATCGTCTTAACATACTCCTCATACGAGGTGTATATGCAGATCCGGACCCAGTACCTCATCCGCGCACGCCAGCAAGAATACCGAAAGCTAGAGAGTGGATCCTCGGATGTGGATGTCTCCAAGTTCAAGTCCGCTGTGGTTGGTGGGATGTTTGTGAACCCGTTTGAGGAGTACCGACCACAAACCGCGTTTGAGTTCATTATCGTCAGAATCATGCAATTGTTTGAGAGCTTGTATGGTAACAAGATCGAGCTCCACAAAAAATTACCGCACCCCCACGATGGCGCCGTTGACGTTGAAGATATCTTGAAGGTGTTCAAGCCAGACCTAGAAAGATTCAGAGCTAACTCGAAGATGTTGCAGACATGCATTGAAACTAACGATTTCCTGAAGTTGATGGTGAAGCCAACGTGGTTCAACTCCATTCCATTGCACCAGCAGTTGCTTTTCACGTGGTTGGGCCAGTCATGTACGTTGTTTCAAATCCTGGGGGTTAACTTCCTAACTGACCCCATCATCAGCGAGCATTTGGTCTCGCCACACGTGGGACCCAAAAGATTAACCCGTTCGCCATTGGATTACGAACAAATCAAGTATGCCACCAACGACAACTTGAACTTTGTGTTGGTGTCGCACGATCACCCGGACCACTTGGAGTTGGATTTGGCAGCTAAGATCAGAAACTCCACCACGTGGATTGTTCCGCTTGGGTTGAAGTCCAAGTTAGCCAGAAAGGGCATCTACAAAGTGATTGAGATGGACTGGTGGGACAAGATAGACATCACCAGCTACATCAGTGACAACTTGCCTGATAAGTACGAGATTGAATGTGTGCCATCGATGCACTGGTCGGGCCGCTATATCATCGACTCCAACCAATCCTTGTGGTGCTCCTACGTGATTAAGCGTAATGGCGAGTCCATAGTTTACCACGCGGGTGATACTGGGTACCTGAAGGAACTATTTGACGTGATTGGAAAAAGGTGTGGTCCTATAACATTGGCATTGTTGCCAATCGGACAATACTGCCCAAGCTGGCATCAGAAACCAAGACATATCTCCCCTGAGGAATCGCTTCAGATCTGCTCGCAAGTGGGGGCTTCGTTCATGAAAGGTATACACTGGGGCACGTTCAAGCTAAGCGGGGAGCCGATCTTGGAACCAAAGAACTTATTAGCTGATCTTGCAACCAAGATCAATAAAGCGCAGCGATATAGAGTACCGGAGTTTGGGTTGACTTATCTCTACGATTTGAAGAATGACACCGAAACCGAGATACACGTTTAGATAAATAATAGATTATACATTGTTGCTTTTTTGTACTTATTTACACGGCGTGGTTTGGACATTAAACGCATTAATTTATTCATCTCTGTAGATGGCTCTCAATCTCGCCTGTTGCATGGAGATCATGGATCTTTCGTAAGCTTGGAAGGTAGTGTCCGATCTAATCACAGAACCGATGGACATGAATAACCCAAAGGTACCAACAGAACCCATTATATACTGTCCCAAGGTTCTCATCACCCCATTTGGACCTGCGCCGTTTTGCAAGATGGAGAACCCGCCAAACAAGACACCCACACAAACACCGACGGTAGAGCCCATGATGGCTCCCATCTTGAACTTATCCCAGTTAGATGGCTGGTGGCCAGCGTATTGGTATTGTTGAACTGGAGGCATGGTTTGAATCGTGTTATTCCGTTGAACTGAATCAGCCGGTTCATAACTCTGGCAATAAATTTTTTTCCTCTCTCTCTTTGTTTCCGCACGCTCTCTCTTGTTCTTTCATGTTGGAATACTGAAGAAAATCTCGCCAATAGGAAATTGTTCAAACACGACTATCCGGCTCTGTTAGTGGGAGAAACCTCACCCACCATCAAAATTTCTCTCTTTCTTCAAAGGTGAACCTCTCACAAGATAGTTCGAGGACATACATACATACACACACACAAACCATGGGATCCAGCACATCTAAACCTGAAACCAAGGTGTTTACTCCGGACACGCCAATTGACTTCAGCGCCACCTTCTTATCACAATTAGAAACATCTCCAGAAGTATGTCGAGTATGAAACAATCTTTTTCACAGATCACAATGGTACTAACTACTAGGAATAGTCTGACTTCTCTCGAGCCCAGTACACTGAAAAGTACATCCAGGACAGAGTCGCAGTTGAATTAGCCAGATTGGAAAAGGAAACGATAAAGAACTTTAAAAACACCACGGAAAAGGCTCTATTAAAAGAAGATAAAGAAGACACGAAACTTTCTGTGGCTGCTGCCAACGAAAAGATCACCAACTTGACTGATTTGTTGAAAAAGAACGCCGTATTAGCCCAAGTTGTGATCCCACCAACCGTGCAGGAGGCTAGAGAATCTGTTGTGAAGTGCTTGAAGGACAACCAAGGCAGAAGTTTGAACTGCTGGGACGAGGTTGAGACTTTTAAACAATTGGTTAAAGAGTTGTAGATGGCTGGTATCTATACATTATTTTATATACCTATTGAAATCACTTTCCCATATTATAAATATTCATTTCACGGAAGCTATAATCCTAAACCTTTGTAGACCAACAACAAGGCTGCGTCGCTTTCACCGCCACCAGCCAAAGTTTCGATCTTTTCCTTGTTGACAGAGCTCACCTTGTCGTCGTTAAACAACCACCATCTATCACCGTTCAAATCAGTTGGGTCCTTGACGTATGCTTTGTAATGGCCACCGTCGGCGGAGGCACCAGCATGGGTGATGATCGCATTCAATTCGTAAACACTTGACGGATTTTCAGTTGTGGTTTCAAAGTTGACATTTGGCATAGCGGTAGCCAAATCATCTTTAAACTTGCTCTTTATCGAGGTGATTTTCATTTCGTCCTCTTCCTGTTGCTCCAACGGAGTCAAGCTGGTGTCCTTCTTCGCCTTCTTGAAATCTCTTATTAAATCTAAATTGTCCTTTTCGACTTTTCTAATGGTATCTCTATTGGCAATCTTTTCTGGCTTGATGGAGATGTCCAACATCTCTGCCAAATCTAACTCGAACGGGAATTGCACTCTTCTCAAGATCTTGGACTTCTTGTGGATGTCTCTCTTCCAGAAGAATCTAATAAAGTGAACAGTCAAGTATTTGGGTAATCTAGTAATCGTCTTAGTGATTTCGTAGTCGGTATCAGCGTTCAAAGTGTCGTTGTGCTTTTCAATCGTTTCTTTCAACCCAGCTAATATACCGTCTCTCAAGAAATTGGTCTTGACGTCAATGTGACAGTTCAACTTGAATGCTTCTTCAAAACCTTCGGTGACATCTTCTGGCACAGCCAAGCACTTGGTTTCGGTATTGAATGTGATCTTGAACAAATCATCAACTTTCAAAGCGCCTCTCAAAGACGTCAAAATCTGAGAGAATGCTTCCTCAGCATCCTGCTGTTTGTAAATACCGTTCTGCTGTTCTGAAAACTGTGGGAAGGATCTTCTAAAAAGGGAAAGGAATATCGATGGGGTCACAGCTTCGTGCTTCTTGGACATTTGTAGGAAAATCGTCTTCAAAGCCAATACCAAGTTGTCGTTGGTTTGGCTGGATCCAGTGAAACTGAAATCTCTAACCTTGTTCTGAATGTCTTCCATCTGGAACAATGCCTGCAAACTGGAGTTCAAATAACAGGTGTTACCCAAGTTCGTCAACCCACTTGGCTCGTTGCTGACCTTGATCAATTGGTTCTTGTTCAAGTCCTCAAGGAAAACTTGCTTCTCCACGGGCTTCGAAGGCAAATTCTTGTCCGGGGTGCCCAAAACCATAACCGGGTTCTTCAAGTCCAAACTAGAGACAACCACATCGTTAGTCAATTTCCCTCCTTTGATCAAAATCTTTTGTCTCTCTGGTGGGATTAAGGTCAATTCCTGGATCTTTTCTTTCAAAACTTTCCCTGGGTCATCCTGTTGGAGCTCAATGTCGAAAGTTTTTCCTGCGTTCTTGATGGTAACTAGCGGAGGGTGTTAGTACTTGGTGTTCAATTAGCCCATAAGATCATGTTTAGCACGTACCTGTGAAAGCCATTTTGGTTAATTGGACATCAAGTGGCAAATGTGTTGTGGGTTTGTAGATAATTTTTCCACTATCAACACCCATCCGTGAGAGACAAGTCCACGAATTTTTTTCCGTTCCTGCACACGTTTCGTGGGCCAGAATGGATCACCATTGATGGCGACCCTGGGGAAGATGTGCTGTTGCTGACCAAGGGGAGCAGAGATCTACGTGGTGCGATTCTGCCTGGCGGAAGCCAACATGCAATTGAGTATGGCCGCAGTAGTGGTCATCACAGTTCCTTGGTACGGTTGCAAAAAGAGTAGCCTGCAAACTGCAGCAATCATCAGGGCGGACATTACGGGCGATGAACGCTATGTAGAGTCAGGTGCGGTTCAGATATCTAGGAGTAACTCGTGAGGGTAGTAACTTATTTGACAGGCGAGTTGGTATTTTCATCGCAAATTCGTACAAACTCTGTACCAATTCTTTTTCTTATCTCCTAAAACCGCTGCTTGTTCTGTATAGGCTATGTCGAGGTCATGTCTCGAAGCAACGTAAGGTCATAGCATCTGTTGATCCATGCATTGGTTTGAAGGCAATCGGCCGATTCACGTGAGGAGATGACATCCGAGGGGTTGGGCATCTTTTGCCGCCGAGTACACGTTTCTTCGGGACACAGGCTGCTGCGGGCGGGGTGTCATTTCTGTGGGAACGCAAGGCGAGGGAATCGATCCGTCAAAGGGAAGTGGGAGAAAAAGAAGCTCAGCGTCGTTCTCGCACTGCCATAGTTTCCATAAAAAGATACAAATTACTAAAACCCATACTAATTCACACACACCTACCCACCCACACAAGGAAGAAAGGAAGGAAGGAAGGAAAAACAAAATTTATTATCCATACCTGAAAATTTCACTATCACACCCTCCTTTTCTCCGCTTCGTTATCCCTTCCCAGTGTGATATGGCTGTACAAGTACGGCCAGCGAATTTCCCTTTGATGTTGTCACAGCAACTGCCACCACAGCAAGTGAGAAAAATATCCCTGGAGGAATTGGCGACAATGCCAGAAAATAACAATAATAATAGCCTACACCCAGGCGCAAATGAAAGTTTTTCCTTCATACTGCCCCCAAATGAACAAACACCGGGAAAAACCATGCGTCTAGCGTCTCCAGTTGAAGAAGACGAAGAAGACGAGGAGGAGGAAGAGGAGCAACAATACCGCCACTACCAAAAAAGTGGGTACAATACGCCTCAACAGGCAAACCACCACGACACCGACTCCCTACCGACAAACCACAACGAGGACGTCCAAGAATATTCCCCTATTCACTACCCTCACAATAATAATACCCAGCACTCAAACAACTCCAAATCAACAGAAAGTCTTCTTCTGAAATCCAACCAATTGTCAGGCTCAGTTACTCCTCCACCACACCAGATGTTACATCCAGCGGAATCATACTCCCCATCTCCGTTGGAACACTACCCAACAACTACTCGGCTACCGAAAGTGCAAAACCTCAAGAAATCTTTATTGACCAATGCTTCGGGCACCAATTTGAACGTTTATCTACGAGGAAGTCGAAGACACTCGTTGACATCAACCCCCATCACGGAGCTATTGACGAGTCCCAAGTTGAAGAGCCAGAATGGCAACGGGTTATTAGATACGAAACACGGCAGCAAACTAAACAACAACAACAGCAACAGTAACAGCAACAAGAATGGCCACCCATCGGCCTCCCCTACTCCGTTGTCTGACAAGAAGAAGAGGTTGGTGAATCAGTTTTACAACTCCAACAGGATCACCTCACCAAACAGCAGGGTCGATTTGCCCAATGCCTTGAAGGATCACCACCAGTTGTCCAAGACTCCGAGCACACAACAGATATTGGCGCCATTGTCAACTCCAATAGCCGAGAGGAGAAATTTCAACTGGAAAGAAGAGAGCGTGGAGCCAAAGGAAGCGCTGGATCCTTATGCTTTCAACGATAGTTCATTCCTATTGACAGATGATGTGGTGGATCACGTTTTGAACAATGGAGGTTTCGGGTTCAACTACGACCACAACCAGATTATCCAGGACGATGATTTGTTGAACTACTTGTTGAATATCGATAATATTATCGACCACAGGACCGATGGGAGTGCCAACCCAGGCAAGACTTTTGACCAGTTGGACAAAATCATGGCCAACATATCCGACAAGACGTTGTCAAGATCAAGGACAATATTGTTATCGAACAAGCGCAGTGCTCCTGATGCATTGAAAGAATTGGAAAGAATTCAGAATTATCTAGAGGACCTCAAGACCAGCACGGACGAGCTAGCGCGTACATTGAGTGCAAACCAAGCTGGTATTACCCTGGCGTACAAGAAGGAGATTCACGAGAATGTGACTAGACTTAGCCAAGTTTCCGACGAGTTGAAGGTTTTGGAGAGCAAGTCAAATATGTTCAAGGAAAAGATCAAGCAGCAGAAGTCGAGCAGCATGGGTGAGATGATGGAGAACTTGGACTTGTTGGACGAAATCAACAAGAATTTAGAAAAACGCTCTGCCGTCAAGAAACAAAGACTAATTATTCAAATCAACGTCGTTTGTGGCATCCTTATTCTATTACTCAGTGTATACTATGGATACAAAGGCAAATAAGGGACAAGAAATATAGACAATAGCGTATGTACACTCGTTAAACTTAATACAAACAGATTAGCGGACTTTTGATTTTTGTTTGTTTGTTGCGCGGAGTTTTGCACGTGTTCGATGCTACACCTAACTGTCATTCATTTTGTGATGGCTGTTCGCTAAAATTTAAGCTTTTTGAGTAAGAGGTGGCTGCTCTAGCGACCGTTGCGTGCCGCCATGACTGTATGTTAATCGATGTTGCAATTGCCCCTAGCTCACGCCGTTTCACGTGACTTGCAGTCAGAGTCAGAATTCGCTCACGACCGCACACCGATTTTGCCATACAGGTTTTGGAGGAGTCTCTGACTTTGCGGCAATTGATGCTGGTTCTTGTGGTGATGGTTGCCATGGCCTATATTTCCGAAACAGAACCAATTTCCGCAAAAAGGGGGTTAGTCAAAAAACTTAAATACACGGGGAGGACGACCAAGTGAAAAGTGTGAGTGTAGGTAGTCGAATTATCATCAGCAAGTAACGCACGCGCTGGCATCGGCTTTATGTGCAGACAGTTTCTGCAGGGCATGCGATATAGAGATTTTAGGAGGTGCTGCTATTGATGATGAAGGGGTTTCGGGATCCTTGAGTGTGTTTCCGGGCGAGGGAACAATTCCGTCAGCAGGAACAATAGAACGGAGTCACGGAGTAGTCTAGTTTCGAGGTGAGTGTTTGACATTCGAATGCCTCCCATTGTTCTTCATTGCCAGCACAAAAGAGATAGAGCAGTGTTACCTTGATTATGGGCGGTGCGAGATATTCCGTTTGTTGGGCTGCTCGTCTGTTGTTGTCCATGCCTACTCTCAACATAAAACTCTTTGTGTAGGTCGTCTAGTGGTGGTATGCGTTCGGTGGGTTCCGGAAGGTATCATTTAGTGAAGACGCAAATGTTTATCCTTCCGTGGCACACAAAACCCAACACTAAAACGGTAAAAAAAAAGAAATTTTATGATTAACTTCTTTCTGACCGTTTGATCAGGTGCCCACGACCCCTTCACTCATTAAGCGTTTTGGTTTTTGTGGAATCACAACGTGAATTTCTTTTTTTCTTTTTTTCTCACGGTGCTGGTTTTGTGAAGGTGGAGAACATTATCTTGTATCTATTGTTCTTCCGTTATCTCTGCTGATTGTCTCTGGAGATTATGAAACATTTCCGATAGTAAGCCCACCGATTATCTTCAGGGCGTAAGATCAGATACAGGGATGCCCAGGGTAGTCGAGAGCGATGGTGAGATACACATGTAATCCTGAGACAGATGTTATCTCTTTGTGGTTTACGTCAGAGGTGCAGATTATCGACAAGACAGTAAAAACCTTATTGATTTCGGTTCGTGGTTGGGCTTTTTCTTGCACTCACACGTTTTCTTACCAGGAACGAGGCGTGAACTCCCAAGCTCGAATTATGCAAGTCTTGCATGAAGATTTATTACACAAAGGTTCACTATTATTACA
>JAJSEA010000789.1:0-10262 GCA_026724345.1 Candida sp. AC06 | reverse complement strand
GAATTGGTAAGACCAAACCCAATGGTGATGATCTGCAAAGTCAGGAAGTTTCTTGTCATCTGGGTTGGCTCATCTTTAGAGACTGACTTGATGTCAGACTGGTAGTCTGCTAGCTTCTTTTCGTCATCACCAAAGGAATGCTGGGCACTGAGAGATGCCAGTTGTTTCTCGTCAGAACTATTCATGATCTAGGGAAGGGAAGGGTAGGGAAAGCAAACGAAGCAAAAACAGTGTAGTAGTAGAACTGAAAAGCGGGACAAATAGGAAGAAGAGAAAAGAATGGGGGAAAAACTTTGTTAACTTTATAGTAGTTACATACATGGAAAAAAAAGGGCAGATAAAAAAAAAAAAAAAAGCAATTCCGCAGTGAGCGATAAGTCGTGTGATTGCGGAGGTATTTTCTTTGGTGTGTGCGTTTGTGTGTTTGTTTGCGGTTAAAGTTTAGTGGAAAATTTTTTCAGTTGTGTGTGGGTGTGGGATAATTGCACGGCATCGCTCTCTCGGCGAATTCCACCATTTTTGACTTCTTCTCATTGGTCGATTACTTTGCAATTATGCAGTTATAGGGGAGAGAGAGAAAGAATGAAGTTCTTATCGGTCGATAGCTTATAACAACAGACTTACCCCCCTCGACTACCTTCGTTCCTTGCTTCGTCTGATAATATACCTGTGCTCTATAATACACTAAACATTTAATCCGACGAATAATAACCGAACTTAAGCCAAAAAGAAAAATATACGGACCAGAGAACATACTGCTGACGGTTATTATTGTTCCGGAGCATTTACAGCGATAATCCTGTTGATGGCCCCCATTGTGTCTGGATCTCGTAAAATATCTCACCTTTATTATATTCTCTTCTCACACGACTGCACCTGCTTGCATGTGATTTTTTCTTTCTCCTTCCCTTGCTGGTGCGAGCGCGAGAGAAGTGTTGGGTCCAACGCGATTACGTCGGTGCAGCATGCCATCATCGCACAAAATCAGGAGTTTCCTGGGCGTAGGTTTCAGGCGACCAAAAATCGCAGCAAGGTTTGAAGCACAAGTTCCCTGCATTTGTGATATGATTATTTGGTATTATTGTGTCAAGAGGGATTTGATTGGCGAGAAAGAAATGAGGGAGTAGGGTAGGAAAGGAGGGCAGGGATGGGTGGTAGAAAGAGAGGAAGGACTTCATGATTCAGAGAAATGGATAGGGGGAGAGTCGATTATTATGATATGCCGGCTTTGAGAGCACTCTTAAATGTCCATACCAAGGTCCTTTGTCCCTTTCCCCTGTTAAGCATTAAGCGAAACCACTGCTATTGCTGTTTGTGAGACGGATCTATCGCATAAAACCCGTAGGTACACCTAACAACGAGGTTCACAAAATCCGAGAAAACCATTGTCTGGCACAGTGGTTGGAACGTTCCGCTCTTGAGAAATTTCTACCGCGAAATGGACCGAGAGCTAGGGCGGAAAAGCGACGGAGGGTTGACCGAGTTGGTCTAAGGTGACAGACTTAAGTAGGGAGTTTCAAAGCACTCCAGTACCAGAGTAATCTGTTGGTCAGTTGACCGCGCGAGTTCGAATCTCGCACCCTTCATTATTTTTTTTTGCAACGTCTTCGAAGAGCATGAGACTACAGTGTCTCTTGTGATGCATAGTTTGAATTAATTAACTAGAGTTCACCTTCAAATCGAGTAGAACCATGTCGTGGTAGAAAGACCTCGTAACTAGAGAAACGTCACATCCTACACCGCTCAATTGGACAATAAAAATATCTGCACCTCCTGACACCTCTCTTTCATTTTCGTTAAAATCCAGACAGGTTCTTAAAAGAAGCAATGTTTCTCTTCCCATACACACATCGCCTTGGTAACTGATCGCATCGAGACACCACCGTCTCACTATTACAACTTGGCACAAAAGAGATCAAGAACTGATCCTTTATAAGCGTGCTAGTTCATATAGCTAACACGGATGACATCCACCAGAACAAGGCACTGTCTAAAGTGATGGAAACTTTTGGACAAAGTATGAAGAAGAAGAAAGAAAGAAAGGGGAAAGAAAAAGTGAAAAGAAAACATGAAATTTTTTCCTCTTTAAATACCGATGGGCTTCTCGCGAGACTTTGGCGGGAAAGTCGTGCAGACACATCCAAATTTTCTGAATTTTTCTCTGCTTTCGTTTTCGATGTTTTTCTGTTCTTTGGTTCATCAAAGTCAAAACAAATTTCATCAACTGAATCAAGCTAGATCCAGCCTTTATCAAATGTTTGGAAATAAGACGTCATCAACCGGGACAGGAACTGGGTTCTCATTTGGGGGTCAGTCCAACACGAACACAAACACAGGGCAGACGCAGAATCAATTTCAACAACAACAACAGCAACAGCAGCAACAGCAAGCTCCACCTGTGACTATTGGGGCCAATGCTCAATCAACAATAAATCCCCCAGCAGGTCCAATAAGCGGAACCACTACAAACTTATCCCTCCCAGTATCCGTGAACACCACTAAGGGTCCTAAATTGTTGAAGGAATTGTTGGAATCAGCCAACAATTTACCCAAGAGCAACGACCACGTTCAGTTGGGATCAATTCATCTCACCTTGAACGAGTTAGAGAGAAAGACTCAACAATTGAGAAGACAAGCAGACGAAAGTGCCAGTTTCACCAAAGCCCACTACTTATTGGCCGGCAGTGGTATTAGTGCAGACGACATTGAAGGAGAATTGAATGCGATCCAGATACCTAAAACCAGCGAGCGTGGTGCTCCACTTCACCACACATTCGGTGGTTCTGAAAACATTGAAAACTACTTGAGTGCCAAGAAGGACGAAAACATCTTGAATACTATTGAACAATCCTTGTCTTTGGCGTCGAAAGACTTTGACAACTATATCAACGCCAACATTTCAATTGACTGGAAAGTGAGAAGAGATGAGTTGAGAAAAGCTGTGGGCTTGAAAACAAATGTCAAGGTCGAAGAGGAGACAATTAAGAATTCTATTATTTGGAAGTCCAATTCTACGGCAGCAAACATCTTGACCCCGTTGGGTGATTCATCCGTCAGACAATTGACTAGAGCTAAGTTTGAAAACTATGCCAGGGTCGTTGATTCATTGAATGGTGCGCGTCTCCAAGAGAGACACTTCCCCTTGTGTTTGAATTTCAATGAAGTTAACAAGTTGCAGAACGACGTGAAGGGCAAGCAAGTTGCTGAAATCTGGAAAATATTGGTTATGTTGACCGGAGAGAAGTATGCCAAAACTTCCCAGGAGCAAAAATTTTTCAATACCCCAAAGACCGAACTCAACGGAACCATTGTGGATAACAGTATAGCCTATTTACAACAAGAGTTCTACAACTACGTGGATGAGTTGTATCTTAAGGATACCAACAAGCCACAGAAATACTCACCTGCCACAAATATCAACAAGATCTCCTACTTTGTTAACCAGGTGGTGTTAAAAGACGACCCCGAGCTAATCAACAAGACTCAATTAGTCAATGGAACTCCAATCTGGGCATTGATCTTTTACCTTCTCCGTGCTGGTTTGTACCCGGAAGCTGTTGACTTGGTCTTTAGAAACCGTGAGTTGTTTAGCAAGTTTGACAAAAACTTCCCAATCTACATCAAGAGCTATGCCGACAGCAGCAAGCACGTCTTGTCATCTGAGTTGAGCGAGAGATTGCACAAAGAGTTCAACCAACAGTTCCAGTTTATCATCAACGACGTCGACACCAGCATAAACTACGACCCTTACAAGTATTCTGTCTACAAGATCATCGGCAAGTGTGATTTAAGCAACAAGTCCTTACCACCTTCCATCAACTTGAGCATCGAAGAATGGGTTTGGTTCCATTTGTCCATTATTAACGAAAACCAACCAGGCTCAGAATCCAACTTGGTCTTTGAAAACTACAGCTTACTAGACCTCCAAAACAAGATCATTCAGTTGGGCCCAAAGAACTTTTTAGCATCTCCAAACAATCCGTTATATCTCAAGACTTTAGTTTTAGCTGGGCTTTATGAAATGGCTGTCCAGTACGCATATGAATTTGTCAACGAAGCCGACTCCGTCCATTTGGCTATTGGGTTGGCATACTATGGCTTATTGAAATGCTCACCTTTCAACAAGGACAATTTATTGACAGTCAACAACAACGAATACGAGATAAACTATAGCAGGTTGGTGGGATCCTACACAACTACATTCAAGATCAGTGATCCAAAAGTTGCTTGTGAGTACCTAATATTGATTGCATTGTCCAATGGTGGCGACTCGAAGAGTGCTCTTCTTGTTTGCCATGAAGCATTGCGTGAGTTGATTTTAGTTTCTCGTGAGTTTGGTATTTTGCTTGGCCAATTGAATCAAGTTAACGGTACCAAGCTGCCTGGTATTTTGGAGACACAAAGAAAGTTGATCAGATTGGAGAATATCGATCAGTTCTACCAACAAATTGTCGAAGTGGCTGCTAGCAAGTGTGAAGAGGAAGGTAGAATTTTTGATGCGTTGTTGTTGTACCAATTGTGTTGTGACTACAACACTGTGGTTTCATTGATTAACAAATTGTTAGCTGAGATACTAGCCACAACTGATTTGAACCAACCAATTATCAAGTTTGGTAACTACGAGGTCTTATCTACTGGGTATGCCACTAAAGACGTTGGCGACACTATTGACAACAACATCATCTTGTTGGCACAGCACATCATGAAAGTTTTCAGCAACAACAGCCACATACTCAGCAGGTTGTCCCCTAAAGTCAAATCGACATGCGATCTTCTACTTCCGATCATAAACATCAGAGAGTTGTTCCTCAAAAAAGACTGGAATGCAGTTGTCAATGAAATCAACAAGTTAGATCTCGTCCCTGCTGACGCCAATGCTGATATCATCAAGATTAGAAACATGAGTGAGTTGGTCCAAACCAATGACTTGGACGATAACTTGGTCAAGGTGATCCCTTCGTTGTTAATATTGGTCATCACGAGTATCTCACACTTGAACTATGAAATCTTGACCAGACGATACCAATCCTATGGCAACGAGAAGGACGCATTGAGCCACTGGAAGAAGATAGCCAAGAACTGTATGATTTATGCCGGTATGGTGCAATACAAGATGCCTAGAGAAACCTACAGCTTGTTGATCAACTTGGAATCGCTGTTGTAAGACAGATCTGGCAGCAACAGAAGAAAAGAAAAAAAAATTGTGCAATAGATAAATAGAACACCGTAATACAACGACTCTTATTCTAGATCCAACGATGCCACCAAAGAAGAAGTTCGCAACGGCCCCATATACCTTCCCACAGTCCTTCAATGACCTACCGAAGTCCCTCACCAAAAGTTACTACCAACCAGAGCCAGAATCCATCATCGATGACCAAATCGTCGTCATCAGGAACTTCTTCACCAAGGACCTATGCAACGAACTAATCAAATCCTTCGAGACCAAGCTCACACTAGAGACGACCCCACTCATCAAGAGCAAAGAGTACGCCGTGCGATTCAATGACAGGACATCCATGACGGACTTAGTCTCCGCCGACATCCTCTGGCTGTACCTCGCGCAGATCTTGTCCAGCAACCCATACAACGACGAAGACCTAGCCGAGATAAACGAGATATTCCAGGATGGCGTGGGGCTCAACCCACAGTTGCGCGTGTACCGGTACAAGAGGGGCCATCATTTCAATAAACACTACGATGACTCCGTGGTGTGTCCTATCCCGCCGCATGGCAAGGAGAACGGCCGCACGAAATGGACGTTGTTGATTTATTTAACTGGTGACGACGAGTTCAAGGGAGGTGGAACGATATTCTACCCGGAGGTGCGTGGCGTGCTGCCATTGAACATTCATCCGAGTAAAGGAATGGCGCTTTTGCACAAGCACGGCGACGATTGCTTGAAACATGAGGCAGAGGTGGTTGAGAGCGGTGAGAAGTGGGTGTTGCGCAGTGATGTTGTATTTCCTATCTAATCCGATTAAAGAACTCGGTTGTTTGTTCGATGATGTTTGAGTCGTTGTTGGTTATTCTGTCTCGAACCCATTGGCTTAGCTTTTGCTGGATTCGAGGGTATGCATACCGTTTGTCGACTAGGTAGATTGTAGAGTAGTCCTTAATATGACGAATACTTCTTCCGATACTTTGATTGACGGCCCTCATACAGAGGTTCTCGTAGTAGTTGCGTGATTTGTCTTTCGCCTGTTGGGTGGTACCTCCATTTTGCAACACATTAGTCTCAATGAACTTCATCTTGGCAACCATCTCACCGGAATAAGCATTTGGATACGGCAATCCAACCATGATGACAGCTCGTGCTAGGTCGTCTGAGAAGTTAATCCCTTCGGACATCTTACCTCCAACGACGGAGAATAGTATTGCTCCCTTTCTGTCTGTGTTAATGATGGATGAGAAGTGGCTCAAGGTTTGCTCTACCTTAGATGGGTCTGTAGGCTCTCTAACCACTGATTTGTGTGATTCAATTGTGGACAACACCCCGTTCTTCCAGAAATCGAGCACTTGATCTAGGTACTTGTAACTTGGAAAGAATATGACAACCCCAAATGGCACACGTTTGCAAACCTCAATCACAAACTTCCCCAACGCGTTCAACTGAACTTGACTGTTTCTCTTTTCAAACAGGAATTCAAACAGACACCCACCAAACTCTTTAACTGGGAAAACCAGAAGATTGTCTTCCGGTATGACGTGCCCACAAGTGAACTTGCTTATTTTATAACTTGGCACGCTGGGGAACAAATAATCGATGTAATCAGACATTGGCTCCATTGTACCACCACACAACAAGACACATTTTGCTTGGTCTATGATCTCTTTGAACACAGCACTGGGGTCTAGGAGCATGTAATTGATGGACACCGTTCCGTTGCTCTTGTCCCAGAAGAACTTTCCTTCTCTCGACAAGTTCGTCAAGCTTTTAAGAAACTTTACGATTGTGAATAATAATGGGTTGGAGCTATTCTTGGTTTCATTTTCGGTTCGTTCAATGTATGATTCAATCTTGTATGCAATCTTGGACTTTGACAAGAACTGGTCCAACTTGTGTATGTTGACCAAGTCACCCGTGGAGTCCTTGAATATATCCTCGACTTTGATCTCGTCACCTGGCTTGGCTTCTTGGTTGCTGCCCAAGAACTTTAGCAATAACTGACAGATCTTGATGAGTTTCAACAAGTGGATTCGATTGCCGCTGTTCAACTTCTTCAAGAACTTATTGAGGTAAACTTTCAAGGACTTGATGACTTTGTTTAATTGGTCCGTGGTTATCTTCAATGAGTACATCGATGTTATCGTATCAATGATGTTATGCGCTTCATCAATTATAATTATGGAATCCTTAACGTCTAAGTTCAATATCCTCCTTGTGGTATCCTGGAAAATCATCTGGTACGGCAACGAAATTATCTCAGTTAGTTCAATGCCCTTTCTTACAGAATAATAAGGACACACTCTAAGCTCGTTTCCCAAATCCCCCAAGTCCTCAATGTCTCTTATCCTGGCCAAGCTGAGATCTGCAAAGTCTTTGGTGACACTCGATGTCATGTAGTTTTTGGGAAGGTATTCGCAGCCATTAGATTCACGCTGAAGATCAATACACGCGTCATTCATGCTTTGGTCATTCCCTCTTGATCTAACCTTCCCATTGATGCAAAGCTGTTTCCTCGACCCCAAAGGAAGATATTTCGTCCGTTCCTCCAACTCATCAAACGATGCCTCAAAATGTGTGAGCCGTAGTTGGCTCGAAAACTGGTTCAATTGTGAATGTGTACGAGATGAGTAGAAGACCTTGACGGGACATTCGTTTATGTAGGTCACCTCGTCTCTATTCTCCACTTTCTTCATTAGTTGGCTGATCTCCTTGGAAATAGCCACGTTCTGGTCCTCAACTTTGCCAACTTCTGAATCGCTGTAGTAATCCGCGGGAAGGTATGATTCCTCTGTCTCGTCTTGCTTGGGTTTCTTCCTCCTCCTTTCCTCCAACTTTTGCTCCTTGCGGATGTGTTGAGTGTGTTCTTTATCGATCTTATCCAAGTAGTGTTCATACTCTATAAGCTTGCTTTTTGATCTGTTGACAATTGAACTTTGGTAAGCCTGCTTAACCCATTCCGGTTCATCATCACTTTCTTCTTCATCATCCACCACTGATTCTTGAAAAGTGTTGTTCTTTTTGTAGTTTCGTAGCCACGTCATGGAGGCACATATGATAGATAAGGTCTTACCTGTACCTGTCGGACTTTCAAACAACCCGATCTTGTATCCATTTTCGATAGTTTCATAGATGGCGTCCATTAACTGGATCTGGATATCGTAGGGATCGTAGGGATGGCCGTATTTCTTTCCGCATGATCGTAGGGACATCTGCAAATGAGTCAGTTTCAGGTGTTAGTCATCGTTAGACAAGCAAAAAAAAAAATTGGCTATATTTACGAGCCCTTTGACCACATTCGAATTTTCAGCACGCACGCGTTCTCATTCATCACAACAAAAATCCCATCAACAGCAAGCGCCCAACAGCATTGACCTTCGACCATGTCATTAGCGAAATCTATCAAACTAAATCGTGTGGATTTGGCAGCTAGTCAGAATACGCCGGTTCAATGGTCTGATAACCACCAGATATCCTTCAACCTGTACGCCAACTTGAAAGTCTTGGAACCCAAGTTGCCCAACTACTTCCAAACAATTAAGGGGAAAGAGGGCAGAGCTATATTCGAGCAAAAGGAGTTGTTTACTGAGTCTACTTTGTTGAACAGTGATCTGATCAGCATGTTGCCACTCGGCAGATTCAACAAGGTGATCATCACAGACTACGAGGACATGTTGAACTTGCAGGCGCATGAGCCAAATATCGTGTTGCAACAATGGACACCCAATTTTGAAAACTCGAGAGACAATTTACTCGGGTTGTTGTTCAATTCAGCCGAGTTGCTTGTGTTGGGTAGGAAGAGCTCCCAAAACGCGTATGCTGTTAGGATCAACATGTTTGACATATTGGCTGACAAGTACAGCATCCAGGGAGATAACGAGAACTTGTATGTCTCGGCGGAGGAATATAAGAAGTTGAAAATCAAGTACTTTACCTTCAGTACGCATGACGGTGCTTTGTTGTTGACGGCGGTTGACCATAACAATACTTTGCTCGTCTTTGAAGTTGATCCAAGCACTTTCAAAACCCACTTGCGCATCGAGAAGCACATGGAGGTTGATATCATCAAGATTGTTTGGTCGGAGGATAGCAAATTCTTGACGGTGATTGGCTTTGACAACTCGTTGACTGTTTGGGGGATTGCCGAGGCGTTGAAAGAATCAAAAGAATTGGCCCCACCTGCGAGGTTCAAGAATCATCTCAACAAATACGTGGAGCATGAAGGCAAGACTTATCTAGTTTCCACATTCACCGGGAAGGTTGTGATCTTTGCATTGGAAAACTCAACCCACACGGAATTCAAACTTGACTCGTATTACACGCCTGTTTCAATTCTTTCCGGGGTACTTGACGGAATTTTAACCTTAATGATTCCACTCGACTCGGGCGACATTGTAACCTTGAAGTATAATTTCAAAACTCAAGAAGTTTCCAAGGTGGCATTAGATAAATCACTCGACGCATTCATCACAAAGTCGCTGTACGCTTTCCAGTTTAATTCGGGCGAGGAGTCGGAAACCATTGAGCCATGGTTCAGGGTGTTTGATCTCCACGCGTTGCCAAATGGGATGATCGCTATCGTCTACAAGATTACTCGGAAGGATACGATAGACTATAGAACACCAGGGTTTATGAATGTGAGACTCCAGTTTTTAAAGTTGAGCGAACCAATTGGCATCGAGTCAGAAGTGGAGAACACTACTTCAGTTGCAAAACTAGTGGAACTTTATTTGTCTGACTATGAGAACCTCCCGATTTTCAGTGACGATCTTAGCTTGTTGAGAAAGGAAAGAGTCAAGCGCTTTTTTGAACAAATGACTGCCTATACAGAAGCGCATTTGGTTCCTATAGAACTAGACTCCGACACAGAACCATTAGCGGATTTGAAGACGACGTTGCAAGAGAAGTTTATCAAGAATCCCGCGGTGCTCAAAGCGCAATACCATCATGTGCTAGCCAAGTTGCTCCAGAGTCCATTGGTACACCTTGTGCGAGACAGCCCCGAAGAAATTGAAGCACTCATAAAGAAGATTGATACGTACAAGCAGGGTTTGGAGAATTCGCTTATTATCTACTTGAGAACATTGATTTTGAG
>JAJSEA010000078.1:0-40326 GCA_026724345.1 Candida sp. AC06 | reverse complement strand
GTTGGACGGAGAGACGTCGGCCATTGTGCTTGGTTGATCTGTGGTTGATAACGTGGATTCAGGGCGGAAGAAAGAAAGAAAAATGGGTTGTGGAAAATAATCTGTGTGCGTGTGGATGTGCACGAAACGGATAAACTTTTTCTAATTTGGTATAAAGGTATACAAAGATCTACAAAACTACCATTTGATGGTGAACTCTTTTGAGAAAGCACCACTGGAAGTGTAATTTTGCAATCCAGTGATGTAGACAGTACCGTTGGTATAGTCGAACTTAGCGGTGTAGTTACCAAACATCACATTCTTTGGTTTGTCGTCAACACCCAAGATTGTCACATTGGCTAATGGCTGCGAAGCATTGTACACACCAAATGGAGCAGCAATTAACTTGTTCTTGGAAGCAACAAAATCGACATACAATGATTCTTCAACTTCAAGGGACTCACCATCGTCCAAGTACAACTTACCAGATGCACTTCCTTCAGTATCTAAAGCAACTATCAATCCGAATGGATTCTCTCTTGATTCAGCAGTAGTGTACCCGGGTTCTTGGGTTGGGATAATGTGTCCGCCTCTGATATGCAATGGAATATGGCCCAATGGAGCATCCAATGTCTCATTCTTGCCAGCAGTAAAGTTTTGCTTCTCGTGGGTGTAGAAATCATAATACACGGACTCATTGCCTGGGAACACACCCTTGGTGAAGTTGACTCCAGGTTCTAAAACAGGAGTAACGACCAATGCATCACCCACGAAAAACTGGTTGTCGACACCTGACACCTTCTTGTCGTATGGGAACTCCCAGCTGAGAGCACGCAAGATTGGGATACCAGAGACGTGAGATTCATGGAGCAAGGTGTAGTAGTATGGCAACAACAAGTACCTGACGTTCATGGACGTCTTGGTGGCGTTGATAACAGCTTCCCAGACGTAAGGCTCTTGGGAAATAGCACCCAAGACGTTATGGTTTCTGTAGAATGGGAAGAATGACCCCAATTGCATCCATCTCGAACACAACTCCATATCAGAGTTTCCGTTGAATCCACAGACATCAACACCAAAGAATGGCAAACCGGAGAGACCCATGGTAAGTGCTTGCGGAATGGAAAAGTACATCATGTAGTAATCAGCCGTGTTGTCACCACCCCAGTGGCCAATGTATTTACCGGCACCAGCAAAGGAGGAACGACCAATGATGAATGGTCTCTTGTCTGGATTGATTTCCAACAAGGCATTGTAGATCGTCTTCTCTTGTAAGAATCCGTAAATGTTGTGGATATCGTATTCCAAAGTTCCTTCCGCGTGAGTTGCATTTGGTGAGACGGCGTGGGTTGCCAAGTCGTGGTCGCCTTGGAAGTTGTTGATTGCGTATGGTGGGTAGTTAACATTTCCCTTGCCATGAGCCAACGTGTTCATAGAGTCAATGGAAGATGACGAGGAAGATGAAGTGGAAGAAGTGGTGGCAGTGGCTGCGATTGAAGATGAGATTGATTTCCATTCACTTGAGTTAGACTTGTCAAAACCTAACGGGTACTGGGTTGGTGAATTACCAACGGCGAAAGGTGGATGAACTGGATTGTCAAAGTATCTGCCAGTACCACATGAACCAACGCAGAAGGACGACACTTCGTTCATATCTGTCCAAATACCATCGAATGGGAGTCTATCGTACCAATCTTGGAACAACTCGTTGAAATACTCTTGAGTGTTGTTGCTCAAGAAATCGGGGAACACGGTGTAACCGGGCCACACAGCACCAATGTATAACGAACCATCTGGGTTCTTCAAGAACACGTCGGATTCATTGCCCAAATGGAATGGCTCGTAGTCGTTGTCTGTTTCGTTGTTTGGATTAGGAACGTAAATGGCGGCGTCAAAGATAGGAACATAGCGTTGACTGTTGTTGTGCAACTCGTCCAAGAACTCTCTGTACTTATCCTCTGGGTATCTGTATGGATCATTAGTGAAATCCTTGTAGCTATCCATGTAGTCGATATCGGACCAGATGGTTTCCAATGGAATATCAAACTTCTTAAAGTTTGCCACAACGTCCACTAAATCGTCAATGGTATCGTACCCCCATCTGCACTGATGGTACCCCAAACTCCAGTATGGTTGCATAGCGGGCAACCCGATTTCTGAGACGTACTGCTGGATGACGTCCTTTGGATCAGGACCACTGAAAAAGTAAAGATCAATGACACCAGAAAGTGCTCTCCATGTGAGCGACTCTTCGCCGACGACAACTTCCTGGATAGCAGACGTTCTCCAGTACACACCGTGGGTGGTATTGGTGCCGTACCTCTGATCATAGTAAACCGGATGCACTCCATAAATGTTACCATCAATTGGATCACCGACATCATTAGCGTACAAGGTCTTGACAACACCGGGTTCATTCAACAACCCATGGATGGATTCACCGAGTCCGGTGATCTCATGACCTTTGGGTAACGATGTGTTAAACTGGATAAACTGGTTTGAGAACACCAATGGATTTCCTTTCGTCGAGAACAACGACTCTCCAGTCGAGCTTCTAATCACTTCAAACCCAAAGTTCTTTCTATCGTATTCAAAAATCAAATCCGAGTCAGCTAAATTAAACGAATCCACATCGCCTTCAATCTCTGGCTTGGGGACAAGGGTCTCTGGCAAAACAAATACATCAGTCAAGTTGACCGGCTCAATATGCACATTCAACCGTTTTTCGCTCTGGTACTCCACCGTCAAGTTCAAGTAGTCGAAATCGTACCCGTAGATGTTTGTCGCTTCGTTGAGTTTCAAAATACCAGTCATGCCCCTGGCGGTGCTCGATGCATTGAGCAACGAGTATCCCTTTGCAGCGAGGTTGGCGTCGACAGCAGTGTCGTTGACGATGTTAGGCACTTGCTTCACGCCGAGGGTGAGCTCCATGGGGACCGTCTTTTGCGCATCCTCGATGCTGCTGGAATTGGTGGGCGCTGCCTTTGCAGCCGACAAGAGTGCTAGGATTGTTGTTGTTGTCTGGAATATGAATTTCATGACTTGATGGACTAGCAACTATTCAATTGACTTGTTCAAGGGCGGATCCAGCCGGGTATTTATACTAGATGGATAGGTCCCCCCCTTTTTTTTGTACGTTTCCATCAATTGCCTCCTTTTTTTACAACCAACGAAACGTACCGTGGGTTATACGTCCTACTGGGTTGAACAAAAAATGCCGTCCCCATTGTCGTTGTCCACATCGGGAGATATTAAATCCGGATTGGTTAGGTCGGATAATTAGGGATGTGGAGGTTAGTTGACCGTCTCCTTACTCCATCTGCAGACAGAATAATGGGAATGGGTCAGTCCTCCACAAAACGAGATTAATTGAATGTGTGGGGGGAGGTACCTTCAATTTCACAAGTGACCTCAATTCCAGGGGGAGGAGAGAGAGATGACGCCTTTCAAGTATCTGTCATTTGCTCCAGGGCGGGTGTTTCAAGATGTAAGTGAGTGAGTAATGTCACTTAGCAACATGGTTGAATTGCTAGACCTTAGCGAGCAAGAAAGGGGGCAACACCAGACTTTTTCGTTTTCTGTCGTTCAGCATTTGAGGTTTTGAGTTTGCTCTGGCGCATGCAGCTCCAATTACAAATTCGGAAAAATGGTCGGGAAAACTAATCACATTGTCATTGTCTCCAAGAAAGTGGAGAGATGTTGTTTCATCACTGGTGCCGTAGGCTGATGGTACAAACGGAGGATCTTCCACTTATGTGTGTGGGGAGGGTTACTAAACCTTAATATTCCGTTGAATAACCGGAAGAATTGTGATCGTAGTAAATGGGGTGGGAGGAGTAACGTGCGAAAAGATCGATTTCGGTGGAAACTCTCTTCGAAGGCAAGAGTCCTACATGAGCCGGATGTGGGAATAGAGTAATTAGCCAATTCCTGCAGCAGTAGAGCTCGAGGGTTGATTGGCTGTGTAAATTATAATCCTGTAGTGCGACACGCAGGTAACAATCGCCATTGGTCTAGCTTGAAGCGACCTCTAACTATGTAGTAGGGCATTCCGGATGATTCTGATAGAACAAAGCCGCTTTTTTGAACCAGGTGCACGAACCCATGGGGATATAAAAAGGTGGTGCGATTCCCTCGAAATGTGAATCAACGGGGAAGAGGTAGCTAGATCATTTCTGTTGGTCGTAGAATGTTCGGAAGTTAAGTCTTTTATGTTGTATTCTACTAACCACGACAGCACTTCTAGCATTGGTGTCTCGTTAATATATGATTGGTTATGTTTGTCATGCTTATTGAAGAACTCAGCTTGTAGAAACCACTCTCACGAATGGTGCTTTTGGACACCAACCTTAGCCAGCCAATACAATTGCGTGTTGTGTTTTTATTCTCAGTCCCCTGTGGTGCCGAAGCACGTGCTCACTCCCACCTTCTATTTTTTTTCTTTTTTGTTGTTATTATTGCTCTTAATATTTTAAGTGGGCACAGTAACACAGTACATCCGAAACGTCATGTTGACACACACACTTGGGCGGTAGGGGTTCGGAAATAATAAACATACACCCTGTGGACATGACCTGATCTTGTTAATCCACACCACATCACATCTGGCAATTCCCCGATGGAGTTGATGAGAGATGGTTCTCGGAAAACAATGAAATGCTGGATGTTGATACGGAGGTGTGTGTGTGTGTGTGTGGATATGCAGTGGCTGCAAAAATTGCACATGAAGAGACAAGGAGAAAGAGAAAGAGGCGTGTGTGTGTGGATTACACTCTGTCCTGCATACAGTCCTCATCCACATATAACTTTATTATGGTCTTTTGGTTAGGTATGACAGGATTGTACAAAAAGCAAGTGAAGGAAAAGCAATGGAGCAAGAGAAGATTCTGACTCCTTTTCCCGTAGCATCCTCCGCCCCTCTTCCGCCCCCTCCTTAACGAATCTCTAGATAAGAACACAACTGGATTTTCTAAAAAAGCAACGACGGTGACCTTACGTCAATTGGGAAGGATACTGTAGAACGTTCACCCCCTTGTCGTCATCTCAAAATTAGCTCCCATGGTTAGGAAGCTATCAAGCAAGCACACAAACGTTTGTTATGCTTTTTCCATCGTACCACCACCACTCCTATTTTCCAGTGGGCCATGGGCAAGATATGCAGGGTTGCTTAACCACGCAGTTAAAAATCGCAGATGCTTGAAAGTCCCGGTGACGCCCTCCCCCCCTTCAGATATCCGACAAGGCGAAGCGTATTTACTTACATGGCCATCGTGTAATTAGAAAATCAAACAAGTGTATATTGTGTATAAAATAAAACAGAGTATAATGCTAATAATAAGAAACCAATCAGATCAGGTATACTTAATGTATGGGTAGTATCACAGATAATTAAGGAAATGAAGCAGAAAGCGAGGGTGTGGTTTTCCTCAACAATTGTATGTCAATAAATAAATAATAAATAAGGGATGGTGGTAGTAATGTTGGCAGTGTTAGTCAATAACAAGTGGGTAGTATGTGTATGTGTATAAAATGTAGATATGCTGAAGGTGTGAGTGTCTCTAAAGTTACTGTTTCTAGGTGGCAGTGATTGGCCTTGGTGAGTTCAACAAGAACCTGATACTGATATAACTCATGATGTCAAAGAAAAAGAACAACAAGATGGGCAACCATATCAAGACGATCATGTGGTTGCTTAACTTGCATATGGCAGACTCCAATGTGGATATGGCGTTGAAGAAGTTGTGCAAGAATAACTGGATAGATAACTGGTAGTTGATGATGGACACAGAAGGATGTTGCTGTGTGATGATGTGCAAAGAAGAAAACATTGTAGGTTGGTTAGGTGGTTGTTGAAAGATAGAAAAAAGTAAGGCTATGAAGTGAAAAGATAGGAAATATCCAGTGGTATTTATATTTCTAGAGAAGAAGAGTGTGGTGTGGAAGTGTGTTTAAAAAAAAAGCTGTGTGTATATTATTTTAGTTTGATAAGATTATTTTGCTTAGTTTCTTTTGTGTATCTGCACAATCGAATAAACTATTAAACTAATACACCCACTGCAACACCACTTACTTTGCTTTAAGTGTGTTCTATTTTTATTCCCGATAACCGAACCATACAAACACCACCCAATAAGCCAGGAGCTCCCAAAAACAAGAAACTAGACTTTCGAGAATAGCCAAAAACATATCGATCTCTCTATCCCACGCACACCCCGTGTTCCTTCCCGATGTCTTCCCTGTCTTTTTCCTACAGCACTCCATTATCCTGAGCCTATGGTGATCCTTACAGAGTACGTTTCTAGCACCACCACACCACATCACATAGCCCAGACATGCCACGGGGCATTACACAAAAAAACCACCACTCTTCTCCTGTAACGCCTCTCCCTTTCTTCCTGTGTGTGTGCGGAATCTTGACTAAGAAAAAATTTTCCACTAACAAATTTTCCATCCTCAATTTCATCTCATCTCTTTCTTTCTTTCCTTCTTTCCTTTCCTTCTGTCCAGAACACATCACAAGAGATAACACACTCGGTAGATATTCCACATCCAGCATCACCTAGTGATCGATCCCGAGGATCTAACAATAAAAGTATGTACACCCTTTTGCATAACTTGCAACTAAAAAAGGAGAGCGACAGAGAGACACGCCATCTTATGATGATTAATACCAAATTTATCTACATTATTTGAATACTTTCCATGTAATAACCTAATATCTGATCTCATTAACAAAAGGATAACTGGGTGGGTCAATTCCAGCCACACTATCCTTGTCTTTACTCCCCTTTTGAATGGTTTTTTGGACGCTTTAGGGAGTACTTGTTTACTAACACACACTGCCTGAACTATAAAGTGAAAAAAAAGAGTCAATTGAAGAAGGAAAGAAGAACCAGGGGTGTTGCATTAATTGGACCTCGTGCATCATATGTAAAGCTTTTCTCAATTCCTTGCCCTTGGCGGGATTTCTTGAAAGAGTACTCATCCTCATCAAGAACAAACCAAAAAAAGATTGTAAGCTTATCTGTAACTTGGGTGCCTTCTTGCGTATCCTCTTGATCTCCAGCAACTTCTCTTCGTCATACGTTTTCTTCATCACGACCCAGCCTACTCTTGCTCCTTGTAGATTAGTCTTTCTATTCACGTGATACATCCCGGTGCTGGTTGTTGTTGTTGATGATGATGGTCTGTGGGACTGGGGGTTTGTGTTCCGCCCAGCCATTGTCGCAGCATGGTGCCCCACTTTGTGTTCCACATTTGGAAAATTACACAAACTTTAAATTGGACATCACCACACACACACACACACACACACACATGCACACGCAATTTCCATATTTATCAACAAGCATTGAGATTATAGTTTATTGCATGAACTTCACCCCTAGTTTCAGAACAATGGATGGTGCAACGCCAAGAAGAGTTAAGTAGTATGCATGTAAACAAGCAGTGGTCAAATAGCAAGGAGATCGACAGTCCCTAGTATATTGTGCGAGTTAAAGCAAGGGATAACACAGATCAAACGTACGGTGCAAGCATTGCTGAATCGGGCTCCGTGCTTTCTCTCAAAGGGGTAATTCCACCTTCTGTTTGTGAATAAAAAGGAAAGACTAGTGGGGGTACGTCCCAAGGAGTAAGCAAGAAACGTATTTCTTCTATTTATCCAACCGTACATAACTCCCGATATGCAAAACGTACGCTCCTGAGAATTATTCAAGGGATAATCAATGCGTGGGTGTGTGTGTGGAAAAAGTGGTATTACGAGCCATTTTCATTGTTTCCCAGCGAGTAAAAAACTCCGAGAACAACAAGCAATGACCCAAGGAACCTGAGAAAGGATCGTCGGTCTAAGATCTAGATTTGTCTTCCTTGGGATTATGGTTACGTACGTCTCTCACCACCCGAGGTTTCTTCAAAACCGCAAGGATGAAAAAGCAAAAAGGATAATTTCAAACGTATCTTGGGAATAATACCTCATGGTATCTGATTACAACTCTAAGCGCAACTCACATCGGCTAAGAAATAATTATAGCCTGGTTTCAGGAGTGTTGGTGATGGTTATGGTGGTGTGGTGATAGTGAGTTATTTTTGTATTTGTTTGTGTATAACCTTAACATTTTCTTGCGATAAACGTAAAAACACCGATCAGGAGACTGAGAGTAAAGATAGCCCCTAGAATTATCTCAGAGTGAATTTTTGACCATTTTGAAAATCCTCTACTTGAGAATTTTTGAAAACTCCCATACTATGAGAGATGATAACATAAAGAGTTGATGATGATGGGTACCTGAGCCCAATGCAGTTATGAATATGTTTTATGTATCATTAGAACTACTTGATCCAGAGTTGAAAAGGACTGGTAACTACTACCAAGCAACAACAGTCGTCTCATTTCCAATGAACAGCTATCAACAACGCCCACCTACTTCGTCAACCAAGCAGCATCCGCCTTTAGGTTAACCGAGATCGTCAGAAGTCTATCATAGTCGTCAACCTACTCGCCTGAATTTGACGTCCATGGGCGTTACACATTGCGATTGCTTCGTCATTGAGGTTAGAGTTCACACGACAGAGAAAAGTCGTCGGAGTAGTTAGACCACATCTTCGAGGTTTCCAACTACCGTAACCCGTATCTTTCGATTCCAGACTACCACCGGTTAAGCATTACTATCCCTCTCCACGCTCTCCCAGAGATCTCATCTTCTTGGTGCAAAATCCATTTTTGGTGCATACACGAACCCACAAGAGCATTAACCAATCAACTAAACCATCCCAAACTCAAGGTGTTTCATAATTAGACTAAAGGTTTAGCTTTACCTTTACCTTTTCATCCGCTATCCAAAGCATATACCAGGCTAACCAATGACGTTCATAACGTAACTATTGCTAAGAAAAACCTATGTTTGTTCACAACCTTAACACTGCGATAACCACATGTGGTGAGCCTACCCCCCTGGAGTTGATTTATCCTGACTCATAACAATTCCTCCCGTTTTGAAAATCCTTGCTTCTCTGATCTTCCTTAAGTTAATTCGAAATAGTGAGTGCTGAGTCATAACTCAGAAAAGAAGTCAAGTTAGTTCCTGTGAGTCATGTGACTCCAGCCACACTTTGATGGCGGGAAGTCAAAAATAAATTGGCAGCTGTTCCGCTCGCTTTGTTCTGCCCCATCAACCCCTAAGAAAAAAAAAATTCCAATATCGCCTTGCTGATCCAGACAACCCTTAATCCACATACAGACTCCCCCTTCCCCACGTTTCGCATGTCGAAGATAAAAAACAACATTAAAACAGAGGAGATCGTAATCGGGTCATCATCCCGCTCCATCGACATCTCCACACCGCCTAAACACCACCCACCTTCTCCATCCGCATCTCCCCAACACAAGTCCAAGTTCTTCACCTACTTATCCCAGCTCTCCGCCAAGCTCGACTCCCTAGGCGTCGAGACACGAGGCATCGAGCGGATCCCGCCCTACGAGCGCTCGACCTCACGCACCAAGCAACTCATCAGCGTCATCGGGCTCTGGCTCTCCGCATGCGGCGGTCTCTCATCCATGTCCTCGTTCTACCTCGGCCCACTCCTCTTCGAGCTCGGGCTCCGCAACACCATGATTGCCGGGATCCTAGGCGAGATCCTCGGGTGCGGCATCGCGGCGTACTGCTCGCTCATGGGGCCCCGGTCCGGGTGCAGGCAGATGGTGGGCGCGCGGTTCTTGTTTGGTTGGTGGTTTGTCAAGCTCGTGGCACTCGTCGGGATCATTGGTGTCATGGGCTGGGCCGTCGTGAACTGCGTTGTGGGTGGACAGATCTTGACGAGTGTGAGCGACGACAAGATCCCGTTGTGGGCCGGTATCGTGATCATTGCGGGGATCTCATTGATTGTGGCGATCGGTGGCATCAAGCAGTTGTTGAGAGTAGAGACCTTGTTGAGCATCCCTGTGAATGCGGCGTTCTTGTTGTTGTACGTCTGCGCAAGCAAGAAGTTCCTGTACTTGACGCTTGACGACGCTATCACTGATGGGCCGACAATCAAGGGAAACTGGTTGAGTTTCTTCTCGTTGTGCTACTCAGTGACGTCCACATGGGGCACGATTGCGTCCGACTACTACATTCTCTTCCCTGAGAACACGCCAGACTGGGAAGTCTTCACAATCACGTTCTTCGGCATTGCTATCCCGACCACATTCGTCGGCGTCGCTGGATTACTCATCGGAAACGTTGCGCTCACGTACGAGCCATGGGGCGATGCATACACCAAGCTCGGAATGGGTGGGTTGTTGCACGAGGCGTTCCGGCCATGGGGAGCCGGTGGGAAGTTCCTCTTGATGGTGATTTTCCTTTCGTTGATCTCAAACAATATCATCAATACCTACTCCGCTGCGTTTGGCGTGCAGTTGGCTGGCCGTGGCTTGGCTAGAGTCCCAAGGTGGCTATGGGCAATTGTCCTCACGGCGATATACTTGGTGTGTGCGTTAGTTGGAAGGAATGAGTTCTCCACGATATTGGGCAACTTCTTGCCGATGATCGGGTACTGGATCTCGATGTATTTTATCATGCTCCTTGAAGAGAACTCGATCTTTAGAACTGACAGGTACAAGTATTTGTATGTTAAGGAGTTTGAAGACGTGGAGTCAAGCGATGATGGGAAGGTGATTAGCGGCACACCGTTGCGCCGGAACCAGCACTATAATTTCAGCATCTGGAACGATATCACGAAGTTGACTCAGGGTTATGCAGCCACGGCGTCGTTCTTGATCGGCGCTACGGGTGCTGCTGTGGGGATGTCACAAACGTACTGGATAGGCCCAGTTGCGAGACGCATCGGGGGCGAGTACGGCGGTGATATCGCCATGTGGTTGTGTATGGGATTCAGTGGATTGGTCTACCCTCCGTTACGATACCTAGAGTTGAAGAGATTCGGTCGTTAGATTTTAGATCATTGCCATATTAGATATTTATTCTATTGAGATGTAACCTTTAACGGGATATTAATAATGTATTTATTCTTTTCTTTCTTTTTCTTCTTTGCATTGTTCGTGAAGTTCCCAGGGATGTCTAGTTCCAATCTCACGAAATACTCTCTGAAGTTATAACAGCTCTGGAAGTTAGGCACCAAGTTGAACGCATTGCCGTACTTGTTGCTCTTACTCTGCTCGCGCAAATGCATCTCGTTCAAATCAAACAGGATCCCGTCCTTCTCAACCTGTGCGTTCTCGATAGTCACTGGCGTGTACTGCAAGTAGATCTTCGTGAGGTCAGCTAGCGTCCCGCAGTCCAACTCCACGGAGTACTTTGTCAAGTTCGAGATTAGTTTGAGCACAGGCGATTTGACAAGCTGCTCGTACGCAGCTGTTGAAAACGAGTCGAATAACATCTCGGGCGAGATGAATATCGGGATAGGCGTGGTCGACATGCCCGTGACGACGATGAGCTCAGCGGAGACCCCCTTTATTGGTGATTTCAACTGGGAGAAGTCGATAGGAATGAATAGGTTTTGCTTCCATCTCGTAGGTGTCTTTGGAGTATATGGGATGTCAATGCGTGGAGTGCCCACTCGTATGACTTCCTTCTTCCCGGTGTCGTCCCGCGACAAAACGAGCTTATTGGAAATCGGCTTGACTTTCAACGTCTGGAAGATCTCTTCGAACTTGGACTTGTTAATAAACATCAAGTCTTCATGGACGTTGTTTAACAAATTGGCATAGTTGATATCACACACCTCTTCAATCTCTTCATCTTTCGGAATAACAACAATATCCTTATTGGCGCCCCCGATCCTGATGTTCTTATGGAGCCCACAGTCATACTTCAACACGTAGCAAGACACCCTGTAACTGACTCTCGAAGTCCCGCTCCCGGTCAAGTTCCGCAGTGATGGCGGGAGCAACAAATGATTCTTGATCTTTGCCTTACACTGACAATCAAGTAGATAATACGGGATCTTAAACTGAAACCCCAGCTTAAACCTATCCCCCTTTCTCATCAACCTCATCCCGTTCGCATCCCCGTCTTCTTCCACACCACTACCGCCCGTGAACAACTCGTAGTCAACAATGGACAAGAATATCTTCTCCTCGAAAGTATACGTCCTGTTGACGCCCTCCAAGAACACATACACCTTATCGATATCCACACGGGCATCACGCAAGTTCGTCAACGTGAGCATGCCCGTGATACAGTCGCCCTGCGCATACTCAAACTCGTCCGCCTTGTCCAAGACCACGCTCGCACTCACACAGTCGTCAAAGAAGTCGTCCGTCTTAGGACCCCGGTAGTTCAACTCGAGGAGTTTCTGACATACTGAGTCGGTGTCGTTTGTGATGGACACCCGGGACTCGACGTCCGACATCGAGTCGGAATCCTCGCTCGAGTACTCGGGCGGCGGCGGGACCACTTCGTTCACTTTGTAGTGGAGTATGTTGCGGTACATGTAGTACGACGGGAGGAGGTTGCCTGGGGGCGAGGTGCGGATGGAGTAGAGCTCCTCTTTGTCGGAGTCGGAGAGGAGTGTGGAACACGAGGAGGTGGAGTGTTGGATGTTGGTGGTTTTGTTGGTGGTGGATTTGTTGGGTAGGGATTTCGAACGGGGCTTCTCGTAGTGTTGTTCTTTTGTTGATGTGGATGGCTGGGAGTTGTGTCTTTGTTTCTTGTTTATTATGTTCTTTAATGATGATATCATATTGGACTAGTTGGTTGGGCTTAAAGAAAACATGTATAGTTGAAGATATGAAATTGTCATGGAGGGGGAGGGGAGAATATTGGACTATATAAATGCCGGGTGATAAACACAGATAGTCATCGTAATGCAACTTGGGAATTTTCTTGTACCAGATCTGTTCGTCTCCACTGACAATGGCAATGACGAAGTAGGGACTGTGAAAAAGTTTTTATAAGGTAGGGTTGCTATTATGTACAGATTTGTAATGTGTAGCCCCGATTTTTTTTAGCCATCGCTGCTTATGGCCATGCTTTGTGTAAGTGGTGGGGAGACATTTTGGGTAATTGGAATACTCATAACGATCACCACTAGAGAATGCGGGCGTTTCTTTTTCTTCCTCATAGTGCATTGTAGGTACATCCCCTTTTTAAGGTTGTTGGAGAAATGGCTGTCTTTTTCTTTTTACCATTGGAGTAGTAGCCGTGGTGGTATAGTGTTGGGTGGATGATGATGGGGGTTTTGCAGCTTAATATGAAGTGACCATGTCATTGTACATTATCTTGCACAGGCAATATAATAATGATCCTGTGGTTGACACATCAATAAGGCTGGCGGGCAGTTTGGTTAAGGCACGCTTCCACTCGCACATAATTCCATGTTTGTATACTCTGGAGTTTTGTGTTCATCTGTGGAGAGAGTTTGGGGGATCATGGGGGATCATGGGGGACCATGGGGAACCACTAGCCAATGACTTCCCGAAATAAGCCATCTATTGTGTGGTGGGTTATATAGTCTGTTCTTTATTTGGCGAATGCCGTGATGGTTACCTGAACAGCAAGAGAAGCAATATTACGCTGGCATTAGGTGTGACTAGATACATAGTGGTTGAGTGAGTTCATGGTGATTGCATGAAAGTAAATTAAAGAATCACGGAACACCTGGAACTTGCTCACACATTTGATCAGAAGCACACGACCTGGACTAAAGGAAGTCCCAAACCCACCCAAGAAAAAACAACACACATACTCACACACAGAAAGTGATTGGATCGGATCGTTACTGTAGTTGCTGTGTTTATGTAGGTTCGATATCATGTCCGTCAAGTGCATCTAGGAATGAAGGCTGTGGTAGAGTGCTGTGTTGTGGGTCTGTGCGGACACGACCCCCAAACAATCTTCATATGCGGGCTCCCCTCCTTCGTGCAGATTGTTCAAAAAAATCTCTCCTGCATCAGGTGATGACTCCTCTGTCGTTGCTGAAGTTGCGGTGGTTGTGCAAAACTCATATGGATTTAATGTTGGTGAGGTTTTTGTTGTAAGGATTGCGGCTGAACGCCTTGTATACTCCTCCCCCGCTTAGTTGCTGCAAAAGTGGAACTCCTCGAAGGGTACTGAGCAAGTCGTATTGATCTCGTAAGAAGAGGTGTCTTGCATCTCTGAGCTTTGACTTTGCGAGTATTAGTTTGATTTTACTCAAATTTTTAAACCAATTTTACTTCAAAGTTTGCAACATAATTGCTCAACCATGGGTTCGTTGCCCATAAAGACAAACGGAGCTTAATAACAGTATCCGATCATTGCAATTTCGTGCGTAGCCAAATCTAATGCACGTGAGAGGAGGGTATGCCGCTATGTATCGGAACCTACAGGGTTTATTCGGAATCACGCCGTCGGTTTACACAGTCACTTACCAATGTCATAACTAAATCAAACATGTATTAAACAAAACTCTAAGGTAACGTAACATAAACTCTAATCAAAAAAACCAACAATATCTATTTCTCATGATGATGAGGCTTCAAGTTCTTGAATGCCTTCTTCGTACCATCGTAGCTCTTCTTGACACCTTTCTCAAACCCATTCTCTATGTTGTCCAACTGCTCATTGATCTTATCGGACCCGTGCTCAACCTTACTGGCCCACTGTCTTGGCTTGGATTCGTGTGACTTGGATTCTTGTTTATCGGAACTCATTGTATGTGATTGTATGTGATTGTTTGATGCAAAAAGAAGTAACAAAATTGAAGAAAAGGTTGGACAAGGGGGGTTGATTCGACCTAGTATTTATATCCCTTTTTTTTTGACTTTCAACTCAATGGAAATCCCAACCTCACGGAGAAAGGAATGGTTAAGCAGTCACATCCAGAGGAGTAAGTATAACCGTGGTAGGGCTATGGTGGAAGCGCCGGATTGCGACAAATTAAAAAGACCACGCAGCTGTGTGCAAAAAAATGCGGCACATTGGTTACGGTTGTTCCTTAGATGAATTTCCGGGTGGATGATTTAAACTCTAAATTGCGTGGATTTCCCTTGGGTTCTTTTGTCAGGTTTACTAATTAGACCATTCTTGTGAATCCCGGTGTCATGGCCACATGTGGTCTACCTGTGCGTACGTATGGAAATTCGGTTGTTAATTTGTTATAGTCATTCATACAACGGAAATGCTTTAGGAAATACTTACTCACCGGTTGGGAAAATGTGGTGGCTGTAAACGGTTTCTAGAACTACGTAATTCCTCTCGTTACGGCCGGAGATCATCTATCTACCTCCCCGATACACCCTCTAAAAAAGAAACACGTTCTTATATCTACAATGACGTATCTATACAACCTTCTGGATCCTAACCGGAACTTTGATATTGGAAAAACTTCCGTTAGACAAATGCACAGTCAACCGGATATGGTACATCCTGCCCATGAAACACGACTGGAAATCCGGAACCAACGTAAACCGATCATACGACCTGCTTGCCTTCTCCACGTTCACTTCACCTTTCAACAACAAGCTCTCCAAGTTGACCCCGAGCTTCACCGACGCCGTGGCGCCCTCTTGCGTGACCTCCCACCTGATCGCGTCCTTCTTGAACGGCTGTCCGTTGACGTTGAAATCCCGCACAATCATGTTCATGCACCGGTCGTCCAAGTTGCACACCGCCTTCAAGTCGTCCACTAACTGGCGCTCCATTCTGAAATTGCCAGAGCCAAGTTTCTGCACGATGTTGTAGAGCTCCGTGGAGTACTTCCGGAACGGCTTGGTGACGTTGTTGAAGAAGAGATCACGGTCAAGGAACTCGCCCGTGTTTTGCTTGTTGAAGATCAAGTCGTGGTTGAACTCAATCGGGATGGCGTATTTCTCCGACTTGATTGTCATGCACGCCAACTCGGCCCTGATGGATTTGATCGTTGGGAGTTGTGGGGACTTGGTGGATATCGACGGGAACTTGATCGATAAGTCAAGCGGGATCTCGAACTTCCAAGACTTGGCATGGTCGTCAATTGGACCTGTTCTGAATCTGACTGGTGGAATATAACTCACACAGTACTCTTGCTTGGGAGTTGCTAGTCTCAACGTGCCCAAATTCTTTGTCCTCGTTATAGACTTCTTCAGTAATGGCAAGAATGTCTCATAGTACTCCTTTTTATCCGGGTTGAACTTGGCATCACGAAGGTGGTCTGGCCTGTACAACTGACTGCATTTGGCTAATTCAATCTCCGTTTCAGTCAACTGTTTGCCGATATCAATACTGCCAGAGAAATTCCCCTTTTCAATCGACTCAATCAACTGGTTTCCCTGGTCAATCTTCTCTTTGATCCTCAGAATCAAGTTGTTGTACATCAACTTGTTCTCCAACAACTTCATCAACCTCTCACTATCCGTAGCTGGAGTGTTGTTCTGCACCACACGGAAATGATTAGTCAACTCCTTCAAAATGATATACTCATCACCTTTCGAGTTCACAATTCTTGTTTCGTCCGCGGTGGTGTTGATCTTACCGAAATCAGCCTCCCAGGTCGACTTCCTACCAATGAATCTTGCCATAACACCGTAGCTCACTGACGTATTCATCATTGAAAAATCCTTGATCTTACTCTGGGCTCTCTCTGGGTAATGCGCCACTTCCCATCTCGACAACCCCAAAGTCGGTGGCATCTCCACATGCTTGGACAATCCGTGATCATTACACTCCGAATCAAGCAAGTTGTTCGGGATCCGGAATGTAAACAACCTCTTGTACGTCACACCAGGCAATATCACCTTTTTCAACCCAAAACACAACTGCGTTCCATCAATAGGATCTATAGGTTTCTCGCACGACCCCGGGAGTTCATCATCATAAACCAACCTCCAGCTCGCGCCAAAGTCAAACATCTCCAAGAACTTCCTGATCTTGACCGGGACCCTGTCCAGGGCATCTGCCGGGTTCGCAATCATGAAGTTCCCCTCGAACAAAACATAGAACATCTCGTACGGGATCGGCTTGTCAGACGTGTTCCGGATCAAGATGTATCCGTTTAGCAAGTCTCCCTGCTTATACTCGTAGATCTCGGGCTGGATCAACGTCGGCTTCTTGCCCGGCTCACAGACTTCTTTAGTGAAGTGCACCTCAAGGTCCACTGCTTGCGAAATCTTGTGCGACTCAAACGTCAAGTTCGGCAACTTGTGCACGTTGTCCAATATCGTCTCTCGCCAGGACCCGGTGTTCTCATCGGCAATAATGAAGGACCCGTTCTCGTCAATGCCAGATGATTCGAATACGGAGCCGCCGGTGACCGAGGTGCGTGAAGAAGCGACTGAGTCGTTGAATGCACTGGAGACATGCGACGTGGTTGCAATGGAAGCACTGTCAAGCGTCGTCGTCGTTGCTGGAAGCGTTGGAGGTGGTGGCAATGACTGGACTGGAGCGTATGTGGGTGGTTCGTCGCTGGTGGTTTCAGGAACGTTGACGTTCATGCCGACGGTGGACGTGAACATACCGTAAGACGGCAAGATAGTCCCAATGGTGTCGTCAACAGACGGCTGTGACTCACTAGAACTCATGGTGGCTTGAGAGATGAAGAAAAGAATTTGGAGGGTTAAGTGAGTTTTTTTTTTTCACAAATGGGGGTTCTGGTAACCCCTCTTAATATAATTACAGATTTCGCTTGTGGTGGCTCAGGCCGTTTGGTCGTTTTAAGCGTTGCGGACGCGGCGTTGTTTAAATCCGTTTCATCAGATTTATTGAGTCATACCATTGCACGTGAGACAGTAGCCAGAGTCAGAAGATATCGGTGCAATAAATGGTTGGAGAGTCACTTCCATCCTACTTATGTACAAACTAGTCTATAATACCCCCACATTAGAGGTTAGCAATGACATCGTCATATGAAGGGATACCTTCAGCAGCACCCTTTTTCTGAATCGCCAAACTACTGGCAGTGGTGGCAAACTGAACTGCTTCCTTGATGTCTTTACCCAAGGCCAAGTTCAGAACAACTCCACCAAAGAACGTATCACCAGCACCAGTAGTGTCAATGACTTTTTCGACCTTCTTGGACTTTATGAAATCTGGAGCATTGATGGATTTAGACACATAAACGCAGCCTTTGCTTCCCATCGTGATTATCACTGTGTTTACATTGTCTTGGTTGATGGAGTCCTTCAATGATTTAGCAAGAGCCGTGAACTTCTCAACCTCGTCCTCAGCACTCTCTGGGATAGCCTCCAACAATCCCAAATGCTTCGCAACATCAAGCGCCTCCCCTTCATTGACAATCAACAAGTCAATCTTGGACAATAGATCCCCAGTGATCCACTCGGGCTTGAATGGCGACGGATTATATGCAATGTTCACACTGGCGCGGTTCTTCTTCAACCACTCAACCGTCTTCACGGTATCCGGGTACTCATTCTGCAACACCACAAACGAGTCATCATCACTAGGAAAATACCTCTCGTACTCCTCCTCACTCGGCTTCAACTCCCCATTTGAACCCGGAGTAATCAATATTCTATTCTCGCCGGAGTCCTCCTCGACTAAAATCACAGCAACGCCGGAGCTTCCCTCGACGGTGCCGACGTGCTCCACATTGACGCCATTATCAACTAAACACTGCTTCAACTGTGTTCCAAACGGGTCCGTGCCGATCTTACCGATCATTCTTGTCTCGATGGACTGCCCGTGGCGTGGAGAAAGCTTCGACACAGCAATGGCTTCGTTGAGCCCTTTCCCGCCCATGTGCGTCTCGAATGTGTGCGCCTGGAAGGTCTCCCCGGCATCGGGAACTTTCTTCGTAAATGTGACGAGATCGTAGTTTAGGGATCCGATGATTGTGACTGTGGGGTTGCTTGACATAGCGGGGGTGTTTGTGTGGTTGGTCTGGTGGTGGGTTCGTGAGATTTTCAAGGTTTTTTTCAAGTGTCAGTTGGCAGCAGCAACCTGGGGCCGTGTGGGGGAATGTTGAGACTCCGGATTGAACAAGGTACAAGAGAAGTAGTTAAACAATTAGCATGTAGAGTCAATGGTAGTTTGATAAGAGGACACATGGTTGTATTCGTTGGAAAGGCCGTTGACTAAGAAGTTGACGTGTTGTTATTACAGCAACTTGGGTCAGATATAGTGGACATCTAAATAGAATAACCGGTTGGCAGTGGTATCTATGACCAGTAAACTCGATGGCTTGAGAAGTCAACGGATAATAATGATGTGGCTCTACAGTGGCGAATTCTAAACTAAACAATAAACAGACATGAATATTAAGTAAACCAATGAAGTTGCGTGGGGAGCAAGTCCAATGGTGTGCTAGAAGTAGTGAATCGTTAGTAAAGGTCCAGAGCAAAACTACAGTATCTTCGAAACGGGATTACTTGGCATCTATAAAACACTCATTGTGTGAAGGTGAAACGAAGAAGGAACCACAAGAATCGACATCAACATTCTTTGTTTGTTCGTTGGTTGATCACCTCGTCGTCTGCTTCCTTACGAGAGAAAGTTCACAAAACCACGAGTCGTGCAGAACAGATCAAAATTACACTTCACAATAAAGACTCATATCTAATATAACAGTACGATATCACGAGAATGATTGGCTTCCACATAGACAACCACTCAATCAGCACCCAGTTAACCAACAAATGATGAACCTCAAATCGTTTGACTTTCCCCATGAGATCGCTTCTTGCATTTTTAGTTACCTTCCACATTCCACATTGTAGGAGCTACTGAACTTCGTGAGCTTGTCTTGTCGGTATTGAACAGCTTTGTTGTGACTTATTCTGGTGCAAGGGACACCCAGTGGATGTCTAAGCCATGTAGGAAGATGTCACGACTTCTACAGACCCTTCAGTGTGACAATGTGGGCGTTCACCATGCTCAAGAAGAAACCCAAGTTTGTGGTATTGAGAACAATAAGGGCAGAACCAGAGGATACACATAGCTTACTGGTTGTCTGGGGTAAAGTATCATGACTAGTGTGGGAGAGTCTGGATAGGTGTCTCCATCAAAATGCAACCCCAAGTTTCTACTAACTGGTAATGTTTTATGTTGCGGTAGCGTAGGAGTCGTGCACAGTCCTCATATTTGAAACGCACTTTGGTTACAGTTAGTACCATCCCACCCACCAACCAACCAACTCAAAAAGCAAAAAAAAATCCATCACTATCCTTCACTTCTTCTTGAGGTATAATCAGACGAGTAACTGATCACAGGTGAAAAGATCTCGGTGAAATCGATGCCCGATATTTGGGTAAACCCTTGTGCAACTAGCCTCGCCTTTTATCTAACTAACTTTCAATCAACAATTGTCTAGCATTTGATTAGGAGAGACCTTGTGTTTTCTCTGTGTTTGTTTTAATTTACATGTTTTGTTAGAGTTTAGCTGTTAACATTACTACGATGTTGTAGACTGGGGTGACTTGGAGTGATAACTGAAGTGTCCAAGATGGTCTGATGGTGCCGTGAACCACACGGAAAGCTGTCGGTGTATCTCGATGAGCCGGGAGGTAAAGAGACCACCGGTGGACGTCTTGATGATGATTTGGTACAACGGCATCTGCTCATCTCTGTCTAGAGTAGATTCATGACCAGCTGACTATAACGTCATCACATTAGTGCTTACCACCTTGCTATAGACAAAACCACCATAGTAAGACACGGCGTTGAAGATAGAGGAGCCAGCTTGTCCCTGGCGTCTACCAAGAGATCGTACTTCAAAGCTCTACAGATGTAATGGAGATATACAAACGATAAAAAGGGTGCATACATTCAATTATAATAGGAACCGTTGTGGATCCAGCTAGAAATGGGTTGTAGTTAGCAGAGACTACGTTTGTCTACTCAACAAACTCTCTGTGGTACATAAATACGCGAAATTCAAAAAGAACCACGAAACAAGTTTTCTGGCAGAAATCAAGGAAGAAGAGAAGGTAGACTGGAGTTCGATATTTTGTTTTGTAGATCTTCCTGTCAGCCCATCTCCCGATGAGAGGAAGGAAGGGGGCGTGCACATTGCACCAAAACCTTTGCGCCCACTCACCCATCTCCCTCCCAGTTGTCGTGCGAACAAACAAACAAACAAGCCCACAGGGAAGAAAAAATTTCATCTCATCGAGCCCATATCTCAAGCCCACCCAATTCAGTTCTTAGTAACTTCTTTCTCCACATCACATCACCATGTCTAAAGAAGATTACATCATCAAGCCAGAGTCCGTGGCGCCATCCAACGACACCTCGGAATGGCCTCTCTTATTGAAGAACTACGACAAGTTGCTCGTCAGGTCCGGTCACTATACCCCCATCCCCGCCGGCTCCTCGCCTTTGAACAGAGACATCAAGTCATACATCCAGTCTGGGGTTATAAATTTGGACAAGCCCTCCAACCCGTCCTCGCACGAGGTCGTTGCGTGGATCAAGAGGATCTTGCGTGTTGAGAAAACAGGTCACTCGGGTACCTTGGACCCCAAGGTCACGGGGTGCTTGATTGTGTGTATCGACAGAGCCACCAGATTGGTCAAGTCCCAGCAGGGTGCGGGTAAGGAGTACGTGTGTATCGTGAGATTGCACGACAAGTTGGCCGACGACAAGGACTTGACGCGTGCGTTGGAGAACTTGACGGGTGCGTTGTTCCAGAGACCTCCGTTGATCTCGGCCGTCAAGAGACAGTTGAGGGTCAGAACCGTGTATGATTCGAACTTGATTGAGTTCGACAACAAGCGTGGCTTGGGCGTGTTCTGGGCCTCGTGTGAAGCAGGCACTTATATGAGAACCTTGTGTGTCCATTTGGGTATGTTGTTGGGTGTCGGTGGTCACATGCAGGAGTTGCGTCGTGTCAGATCCGGTGCCATGAGTGAGAACGACAACATGGTTACCTTGCACGATGTCTTGGACGCACAGTACGTTTACGATAACACGAGGGATGAGTCGTACTTGAGAAAAATCATCCAGCCTTTGGAGACTTTGTTGGTCGGATACAAGAGAATCGTGGTCAAGGACTCCGCCGTCAACTCGGTCTGTTACGGTGCCAAGTTGATGATCCCCGGTTTGTTGAGATACGAAGAAGGCATTGAATTGTACGACGAGGTTGTTTTGATGACCACAAAGGGTGAGGCCATTGCTATCGGTATTGCCCAGATGTCCACTGTTGACTTGCAGTCCTGTGACCACGGTGTCGTTGCCAAGGTCAAGAGATGTATCATGGAAAGAGACACCTACCCAAGAAGATGGGGTTTGGGACCAATCGCCCAAAAGAAGAAGCAGTTGAAGGCTGATGGGAAATTGGACAAGTACGGTAGAGTCAACGAAAACACTCCTGAGAACTGGAAGAAAGAATACAAGGACCTCGATGATGCCCCACCTCCACCAGTGCCAGAAAGCAAGTTGGTTGCTCCTGAACCACAATTGCCAAAGAAGTCTGCTTTGATTGAAGAAGTCGAGGTTGAAGAAGTCGAGAACGGCGACAAGAAGGAAAAGAAGGAGAAGAAGGAAAAGAAGGACAAGAAGGAGAAGAAAGAGAAGAAGGAGAAGAAGGAAAAGAAGGAAAAAAAGAGAAAGGCTGAAGATGGTGAAGAAACACCAAAGAAAAAGAAGTCTAAAAAGGATTAGATGTTAAAGTTTTAAAACTGTGTATATTATCGTTATATTTCAAATCATAAATACAAAGAAAATTCATCGGAATCAGTCACGTTTGGCAACTAAGTTACTCTTTAGGAACTCAAACTTTGGGCCTAGTTTCTTCGTACACTGGTCGTATTGCATCTGGGAAAGTGCTGCCTTGTCGTGATCTCCAATCATCTTGAAGTGCTTGTTGAACACCTTCAGGATCAACAACCTGGAGATATCTTCCGTGTCGTTGTCCAAGCTTAGTTTGTCTCGGTAGTACCCAAGGAGTTTCTCGCCGTCATCGCCAGGAATCTTGAAGTCTAGTAAATACATCATGAGGATGTTGAAGAACGCAGACGATGACCTCGTGTCCGACTTCAACAACAAGGTCTCCATCTTGTTCTTAATCTCAAGATCAGTCTCCTTGTTCATGACTACTTTCAAAACTAGGTGGTACGTCACGTGGAGAATGTCTGAATTCAAGGCAAAGTTCATGTTGAATGTGTTGCTGGTCATGGAGTCACTCCTGAAAGCTTCTTCTAAGTCACTAAGACACTTGTTCTTCAAGTCAGTCACGTATGACGGTGTACGGTCCTTGAGTTGACTGGATTCGTAATCTAGAAGAATGACCAAGTTGAATGTGGAGAATAGGTATAGTTCGTTGAACTTGCCTCTTGGGGAGATAGATTCACATGGAACACCATGAAGTAGTTGCACGAAAGAATCCTGGACGCTCGGTGTCGATTTCGTAGACTGCAGTTCAATCACTTTGAGGTAGTAGTATTTGGCCGCTTGGATATCTGCATTGTGATGATAGAACATAGCGAAGCAGTAGTACACCATCGGGTAGAACCCCTTGTACATCGCATACTCCTTCTCTGTAATCTCCTTCTGTGTCATGTGCATGAACTTGTTCAATGGTTCGACTTGGTAGTTGTTCAAGACGAAGTTGTTCATCGTTTGATAATATGCAATCAAGCTCTTAAAATACTTTAATCGCTGTAACTTCTCATTGAACTTCTCAATGGAGAGATTCTTAAACTTGTGTGTTTTCTCAATCTTTGATATGTTCTTCAATGCTTTTTCAAAGCACGTCTTGGACTTGTTTCTGGAGTCACTAAGCAACGCCACGCCCGTGAGTAAATGAGCAACCACGGAGAACTCTTCGGTGGTCAACCAATCAAACCTAAACTCAAACGTGTAGTTCAACTCTGGGGAATGTACGGCTAGTGTGATCTTTCCCTCTTTCAACGCTAGTGTCGTTGCATCTTCTCGTGACATGAATTGCGAAGCTTGGCCAATAATCTTCTTGCAGTCTCTGTCGAGATGGATACTCGCCACGAATTTCGTCAATAGCAGTGGCAACACCAAAGACTCTATCCCGTTTGCTTCAATCAACGCATCTGCTTGCTCGACTAACTTCAACGCAACTTCAGGTGAAGCCCGATACAAATGCAAATTAGCACTCTGGATCAAGCAGAACGCACGGATCTCAGGACTGGTGCTATTCTGAACCAACGACAGTACACTAGTCAACGCTGTCTCGGGATTGTTCACCACGTTATACCTTAATTTAATCAACTCAAGGCACTCCACCAATACGCTGACTCCCTGCTGTCTATACGTCTGGATCTTCGCGTTCAAGTAATTCACCAACGTCTTGAAGTTTGTCTTTTCGATTAGCTGCACAATCAACAACTCACAATTGAACATACCCGGGATGTCATTCAGGCTCTGTGCTCCTCCCATGGCTCGCTTAATGTACGCCTCACACGTCTCTAAGTTCTCAGTCTCCGAAAGGTACAAGCCTGCTAGTTTGTAACACACGACGTATCGCTGATGCATGTCTAGATTGTACCGCTCAAGCACCTTCAAGCACTTCACCGCCACCCTGACCATCTTGTAGTATGTATCCATGACATCGGGGTGTGTTGTCTTGCCCACGATGGAGTGCGCTTTTGCTATGAAGTGGTCGGATAGTCTGATGTGATACTCGTACCGCAACTCGACCGACCTCGCGTTGTTCATCAGTAGGTCCTGTTTGATCTCATCGAGAGTGTAGTAACTTACGTCGGGGGTTTGCTCTGGCACAATGCTGGGTTGATCCACTACCGACTCGGCCATCATCATCTGGTCAAATGATGACTCCTGGGGGTCTTGAAAGGACACATCCGGAGTAGCTCTCGCCAGTCGAGTGACGCACCGTATGTACTCTGTATTCCGGTACTCAATCTGCTGCTGCAGTAGCCCCAGTCCCAGCCCCAACTCATACGCTGGTTGAACCGCCACTTGTTGAGCCATTACCGGTGGGAACTGTGCCACGTTATGCATTGGGTACGTTGGCTGGTTGCTCATTGGTACTGGCATGACGCCGTGCTGTGCGTGCTGAATCGACTGGAGTTGCTGGAATTGCTGCTGGTAGAGCTCCTGCTGCTGTAGTAGTTGGTTCTGGTATCCTGTATTGAATGCATTGCTGTAGTCCGGTCGACTGCCGGGGTTCTTCTGGTTGTTGTTGTTATTGTGTGAATCCATGGCTTGGTTGTGGGTTTGACCATGGAGTCGGTCTGAATGCTACGCTAGGAAAATTTTCTGGTGATGTTTGGACCGACGCGTGTGTGTTTGATCTGAGTCGATATCTTACAATATGATGACTGTCTAAAGAGCCATAAGTAATAACTCGTATCTATTCTATAACGTAAACATACTACTAATAATACTACAGTAAAGAAAAATGCAATGAAATGTGCTATGGGAAAAAAGTGAGTATACCATGAATATAATTACAAGTCCATGCACTAACTCCTGTGTTTCTCCAACTCATCCTCCAACTTCCTCCGTCTGACTCTTTCCTCCGCCAACTCCAACTCATACTGGTCCTGTATGTCACTGACAATCTTCTTGAACTCTTTACGCAAGATGCCGTTGCTGAACCCCGAGGAAGACAATGGCCTGCCACCATGAGAGTTCACCGAGTGTGCATCTTCTTCGTCGTCGTGCAAGATCGAAGAGTCTATGGGTAAATGCAAGGACTCGCCCGTGATTGGCGATATGGCTGAGTTACTGAACTCGACATTTGGCGATGTCAAGAACGAGCCCGTGCTGTTGTTGTAGTGTGCGTTGTTGAACGGTTTCCCGAGTTTCTCCACCTTCAACAAGTTCAACTCCTTGCGGAGCCGCGAGATCTCCTTGTCTTTGACCCCAAGGGAGTTAGAATCAGACCCAAATGAGCCCGTGGTTGGTGGCGTCATGAGATCGGTCCTCGACATCTGCACCTCTTTCTCAAGCTCGGCGATCTTCTTCCTGTACTCGTGGATCATCTTGTCAGATGAAATTCTCGACATTTCGTACTCTTTGGCAAGGTACTCGTAGGAGAAGCGCAAGTCGTTCAATGCGGTCTTGTATTCGTACACCATCTTGTCGGGACCCAGAGATCTCATAGGTGAGGTGGGGTTGCTTCTTATGGAACCAACATCCAACGACTTCTTGGACGCGAATGACTGCTCGGCGAGACTCTCGGCTTCTTGTGATGGTGTGGAGTTCGACAAGATTGAATCAATGCATTGTTGGATCCACGTGATTTTGGAATCTGGGGTTTCTGTCAACGGGGGCTGTGGTAGGGAGATGTTGCGTTGGGCAGCGACACTGGCGACGTGGGCTATCAAGGAATCGAAATTTTGTTGTTGTTGCAGTTGTAGTGAGAAATGTGGGGATGTTATGTTGTTGGGTATCTTGCCTGGTGAGTTCATTGGGGATTGTTGTATCGTGCTTGTGGATTGCAAGTTTCTCGACACTCTGATGTCTTCAATGTAACCCAAACTTAGACAGGAGAAATAATGGTTGGAGAGTTTCTCCTTCAAGGCTTCTAATTCTGTGGATGTTTCAATCAACTGAGATTGCAACGATGACTGGGTTTTGATGATTTTGACCAATAAGCTATTATCAACGTTCTGCTCGTGGACAATCATGTTATTAAAGTTCTGCGCTGTGGATATCTTGGATAACAAGTACTTCTGCAACTCCAGCTTGTTCTCAATGGCTGCCTTGGCCTCATTAAGGGCATGGAAATCCAAGATGGACGACTTAATTTTTGTGCTATCGAATATGGAGTTTTCAATCAAGATCTTTAAGTTAAGGTAGTTTGGTTTGTTGAATTTGGTGGATATGAACGAGTCCAAATTGTCGTCATCCTCATCGTCGTCTTCGCCCGCTACGCCATTGCCAAGTTGGGTGTGTTTATTGTCATCACCAACATAAGTAGACGTTGTTGTTGAAGTGGAGGATAAGTTACCGGTAGAGTTTGACAAGTGGATCTCGCCAGCCTCGATCTGGGATTGCAAGGCATTGTTGAAGGAATCTTGCATCACCTGAGAGTGAAGAAAGGACGACTCGTGGTCTGTGCTGTTTGTGGTTGTGTTGGCGTCGGTGGTCTTCAAATCATTGAGGGTTGCTCTGTACTGTTCTTGCAATTGGAACTTCAATAGTTCGGAAGTGGTATTGTTCAAGTTGAATTTATCCGCCGTCTCGCTGTGGGATAATTGGTAAGGTGAGCTCCTCACAAAAGCGTCTGTGTCTATCATTGCTTGTGGAGTGGGATGTGGATGTGTAGATCTAGTGGAGACAAGAAAAAGAAGGTAGATGATTGTTGGAAGACAAGCCCAAGAAGAAGTAGAAGAAGAAGAAAAGTGGTTAAAGAATCTAATGGGAGATGGTTGAGTATGGGTATGAGTGTAAGATTTACACGAACGTGAGAAAAAATGCAGAGACAGGGGTCGTGTGTTTCAGCACAAAGAAAGTTTCAGAAAATTTTAATTTTGGTTGACGCACACAAAACAAACAAACAAACAACAACAACGACAGAGAGACAGAGACGCGTCACATTTCCATCCACAATCCAACCAACCACTTAAAATGCTTCACGAGCTACTCTTTATTATATTACTGTACATGACACTACCTCAAAAGCATGTATTATCAGCACATTACTTTACTCAATCTAGTTAAATTACTACAGATACTCACATACGCCAAGCGACCCTTTCTAAAACGCCCCACGTTTTGCAGACACACAGCGAGACCAAAACGTCAGATTGTCGGCTAAAACAAGGATATGGCTCCCTGCAAATCAACGAACCACCTCGAAAGAAACAGAGCCACAAGATCTCATAATCAGTAAATTATAGTGAAGCATTGCTTTTCAAAACTTTGATACGAGACACAGCACTAAAAATAAAAACTAATCGCCAACTCGTGATTGTGTAAATGCTGTTTACGTATTAATTTCATTGGGACAATAAGCTCATGCATGACGTTCCACCCCAACACGTTCCATGAATCTCAAGCAACGCATGATCACGAACAATGCAAGTATGGAATTTGCGGGCCAGAGAGCCTAGATTCGTCTAACCGACCTTTACACCGCTGCCCGTCGCGTACAAAAATGAAACGCAAGAAAATTTGTATGGTTTCTTTATTCGGCAACGATTAGATTTTGTGGCATTTGACTCCTGCATTGCCCCTTATTTTGGTTAAGGTAGTATTTCTCCGTGTCACGTGAACACCTGTGTGCCTTTCAGTAGACTAACTGGTACAATTTCTTGCACAGCCATTGTCTAGGACTCGTGCAACTACGCGCCATTGAGAGATCCTACTCATTGTCTTGGACAGGTTCGGGTTTCAGATTCTAAAAGGGATTGTTGCAACCGATCGGGAGATTTGCTTTTTTTAGGCCCATTTTAGTCCTCTTCGTTCGATAATTCTACAACGTTTCATTGGCATACGTTAGATCATCATGGTGAAACAATAAACAACCCTGAAGTTGATGGTCCCCATATACTCTCCACCCGCCACACTTGTAGTAATCCGTAGGCGGATTTTTTTTTCTTCCTTTCTCACTCCACTTAATTTTCTTGCTGATAAATTACCCACTTATCTCCACACCCCTAAGAACAACCCATCCATCCACAATGACCAGCCAGGTATTGAAGTCCCCATTGTCCAAGTCTCTCAAGATCGCACTTATCCAATTGAAGGCAGGCGCAGACAAAGCAGCCAACTTGTCCAAAGTCACCAAGTTCATCGATGATGCCGTGGCTGGATCCCCAGGGGTCAACCTAGTCATGTTGCCAGAATGCTTCAACTCGCCGTACGCCGTGGATCAGTTCAGAAACTACGCTGAGCCTATCCCACAGGGTGAGACTACACAATTGTTGTCTGGCTTGGCCAAAAAACACAACATCTTTATTGTCGGTGGATCGATCCCTGAAAAGGGCGACGATGACAAGATTTACAACACCTCGTTGACATTCAACCCACAGGGGGACATCATTGCTAAGCATCGCAAGGCTCATTTATTCGATATCGACATCCCTAACGGCATCACCTTCCAGGAATCTTTGACGTTGACGGGTGGTGACAAAGCTACCGTTTTCAAGTTGGGAGAGTATGGTAATGTCGGGTTAGGTATTTGTTACGATATCAGATTCCCTGAATTGGCATCCATTGCATCCCGCCACCCACATAACTCATTCGCCATGTTCTACCCAGGTGCGTTTAACACCACTACGGGTCCTTTGCACTGGCACTTGTTGGCCCGTGCTAGAGCCGTTGATAATGAAACTTTTGTTGTCTTGTGCTCGCCGGCTAGAGACGTTGAAGGTGGCGGATACCAAGCGTATGGTCATTCCTTGGTTGCTGATCCATTCGGTAACATCATTGCTGAAGCCGGAGAGGGCGAAGAGATCTTGTATGCTGAGCTCGACCCAAGCTTGTTGCCCAAGGCAAGAGAAGGCATCCCGGTGCATTACCAAAGAAGATTCGACATCTATGGTGATTTCGTCGGGGATGGAAGCGTCAAAGTTAGTGATAAATAGATAATAAATAGAATCTAATATTTACAAAAGAAAAGTGTCTATACGCGTGTCTAAACATCCTCATCCTCTCTTCTTTCCACAAACTCCGACAAAACATCCATGAACTCGTCTGGCTTCTCACTGATGACCCAGTGTCCGCTGTCTATGTCTCTGATTTCAAAATCCGGGAAGAACTTGGCAATCTCCGGGATAGCTTCATCAGGAACGTACTTTGAACGAGTACCTCTAATAAACAACGTAGGGCCAGTCCATCTCGAGATATTCAGATCATAGGGCCAGCTCCAAATAACACCCTTGTTTATGGCATCCCCCACGATATCCAACGGAATCTTCGACGTGATGTGCTCGTGTCTCTTACCTCTGTTCAAGTTCGTCATCAAGAACTGTCTCACCAAATCACTAGGCTCGACCTCGGCCAACTTTGCATCGACGTCCTTCATGTTCGTATACCTGTACTTCTCCACGGCCAATCTCAACTGATTCACGTACTTTCCAAACATCGAGTCCGTGTTGCCGAACGCCACGGGGGCCGTGTCGACAGCAACGACAAACTTCGGCAAGTCAGGTCTTCTCAAAGCCAACGCCATCACAGTCTTGGACCCCATGGAGTGCCCCACCATGATGGGCTTCACGTCTCCGGGAAACCGCTGCTCCTCGATCCAGTTCTCCACGTCAGCTGCAAAACTAGGGTAGTCCAAGCGAGGGTGGTGCGGCGAGGTCCCGAAGTTACGCAAGTCGAGACAGTACACGTCTCGGTCTAAGCGCGTGCTGAGGCGCTTAGCGACAGTCCGGGTGTTCTTGCGTGATCCAAACAACCCGTGGATGAAAATTAAGGGGGACTTGTACAAGGCTGGCTGGGTTTCGGGCGAGTACTTGTCAAAGTCTAACTCGACGGTTTCGATGGATCCGTCTGTGGCGAGTGCATCTCCGAGATATGAGGTGTCGGCGAGTCTGACACGGGTGATGGAGAAGTATCGGAGTGGTGGTACCGGTACCGCAGTCTGTCTAAGTGGGAGTCTGAACATTATGGTGCAGCAGTGGGAAGATGAAATTGCTGTGTGTCAGATTTTTCGTTTGCTTTAACAGATTTTGTTTGGCGTTGGCGTCGGAAGTTTTGGTTGCATCAACCGGAGTACAAGAGAGGTGGGCAACGCAACAACCAGAAGAACAACAGATCAATTGTTATGAGTCTGAACTCAGGATGCAACCTCCAACTGGTTCTCCCATTAGTCCACCTTCTTGTTCTTCATACGAGGGGTCCTTCATCACGTGAGTAATAAACCGGAATGTACTGCATACAAGCCAGGTGAAATTCCACCTAAGCGTTCCAGCAATCATCCAGAAAAGAAAAAATAGAAAAAACAAACCACCACCACCACCACCAAAAACTAACCCACATCAATTGATTTGCTCTTCTTCCATTGCTAGCCCCCTTTTCTGCCAAAGAGCATTCTACTACCCACCTAAGGACAGATCAATTGCATACTACCACACCATGTCTGTTAACGGTGCCTCTGTGGCAGTGAATGTATGTCTTATTTTGTGTTTTCTTTTTTGCAGTATCTGCTCCCCCTGATATGAACACCCCCCTTTTTTATACTAACCAATCACGAAACATAGCCTTCGGACACCATAGAACAACCAGAACAAGTTGAGGTCAAGAACCAAGCGGCAGGACCAGATGGTGCCCCACAAACGGGAGTACCAGCTGATGTCCAAGAGGAGGTCGAGCGTCCTAAAACTCCGACTTCTAAAGCACCAACTACCTTATCTTCCTTGCATTCCAGGAACAGCAGTACTGCGTCGCTTATCACCCCAAGCGAGGACTTTGACATGTCCAATGTCAAGACCAAACCACCACCAAGACAACCGGTCGACCCAACTTATATGGGCTGGAAAGAAGTTGGTGGGTTCTCTGCAGACGATGCCTTGAGTGCCGCTGATGAAACCGTGGACTTGTTAACCAGAGGCTCCCTTTTCGACCAGTACTTGCCGGCGGTTATGTATGGTGACTGGTACCACAATGCCGGTTACTTGATTGTTGCCGCTTTCTTGTCGTGGCTCATTGGGTGGTTCAAGTTTTCCGTGGCCCCATTGTTCTTTGTCATGGCTGTCTTCTCCGTGTTGTACCGTGCTTCGGTTAAGAAGTACAGAGGTGTCTTGAGAGAACAAGCACAGCGTGAGTTCTCCGTTAAGGAAATTGAAACTGATTATGAAACCATGGATTGGTGCAACTATTTCTTGGAACAGTTCTGGTACTTTTTAGAGCCATCGGTCTCCCAAATTGCTTGTGATCAAGTCAACCCTATCTTGGCCAGCTCCCCTGCTCCAGCTTTTGTTAAGTCTTTGTGGCTCGATAGTTTCACTTTGGGTACCAAGCCTCCACGTATTGATGCTGTCAAGACATTGACTGGTACCGCGGCAGATGTCGTGGTTATGGATTGGGCTTTCTCATTCACTCCAAATGCGTTGGTCGATGCCAATTACAAGCAATTGAAGAACCGTGTTAATGAAAGAATCGTTGTCAAGGCTAACATCTTTGGTATTGTCATTCCAATTGCCGTTGAAGATGTCTCATTTCAAGGTATCGCAAGAATCAGAATGAGATTGATGACCTCGTTCCCACATGTTGAAACTATCAACGTTTCCATGTTGCACCCACCTGTTTTCGACTTCAACGCCAAGGTGTTGTCTGAGTCGTCTTGGTGGAGTGAAGTGTTGACATTGCCAGGGTTGTATTATTTTATCAATGAAATGGTCAAGAAATATGTTGGCCCACTACTTTTCTCTCCAATTTCCTTCCAATTGAATGTGCAACAATTGTTAGCTGGTAATGCCTTGGACTCTGCTATTGGTGTATTGACCATCACTGTGGATTCTGCTAGAGGATTGAAAGGTTTCAAGACCATTGGTAACACCTTGGACCCATACCTTACTTTTGGTTTCCAGAACAAGATTTTGGGCAAGACCAAAGTCATTGATGATACAAGTAGCCCTGTCTGGAAAGAAACTGTCAGTATTCCAATCTCTTCTTTGTCGGAGCCATTCACTATTTCCTGCATTGACTTCAACGATTTCAGAAAGGATAGACAAGTCGGTGCCATTCAGTTTGATTTGGAGTCCTTGATTGATGAACCAAAGCAATCCAACCTTACTGCTGCTTTCATGAGAAACAACAAACCAGTGGGTGAATTATCGTTTGGTCTTCACTTTATGCCAACCATTGAACCAATTACCCAAGCCGATGGTGCAGTCACACCACCACCTGACTTGAACACCGGTATTGCCAGAGTGCAAGTCATTGAAGCCAGAAACTTGAGAGGTGGTGAAAAAGGTGCTTCCACATACGCTGAAATTATCTTCAATGGTGAACCTGTTTTGAAAACTCATGTGCAAAAGAACACCAACAACCCAGGCTGGGGTGCCACCACCGAACAAATTGTCTACAACCGTGCCAAGTGTAAGGTGAGAATTCAGATCAAGGACAAGTCGGGCAAACTCCAAGAGCAACTTACCCACAGTTTGAACGAGTTGATTGATGCCACGCAAGTTGAACAAACTTGGTTCCCATTATCTCGTGGTGGTGAACTCAGAGTCAGCACAACTTGGAAGCCTGTCGAATTGGAAGGTGCCAGTGGTGCTGGTGGATACACTCCACCAATTGGTGCCGTCAGAGTTGGTGTCTTGCACGCCGAAGACTTGCGCAACTTGGAGACCATCGGTAAGGTTGATCCATACGTTAGATTGTTGGTTAACGGGTTTGAAAGAGCCAGAACGAACTACTTTGACTCCACTTTGACGCCAACCTGGAACGAAGTGCACTATGTTACTGTGTCGTCGCCTAACCAGAAATTAACTATTGAAGTCATGGATGTTGAGAAGAACTCCCCAGATCGTACCTTGGGTTCGTTTGATGTCAAGTTGTCTGACTTGATTCAGAAAGATGAAAGTGGCAACTACATTGAACACGTCGACCTTAAGTTAAGAACAGGTAAGTTGATCCACAAGAAGGGTCCAAAGGGTACTGTTACGTACACCTTGTCGTTCTATCCTACTTTACCAGTAATGTCTCTCCAGGACTACAAGGAAGAAGAAGAAGAAAAGAAAAAGATTGAAGAAGAAAAGCAGAAACTCGCTGAAGAACAAAAGGAGTCTGGTAAGACTGAAGACGATCAAGAACAAAAAACCCAAGAAGAGATCGACGAAGAAGATGAGATTGAAGACGATGCTTTTGGTAACAAGTTGAGATTGTCCTTGGATCAATTACTTGAGTATCAATCTGGTGTTTTGGTGTACTCGTTAGAAAACGCCAACATGAGAAAAGAAGGATACTTTTTGCAAGTCTACACCGGTAACCAAGGTTACCCAGATTTCACCACCGACAAGGTTGGAGTCACTGGTGATTCTGTCGTCACCGAGTTGGAATACGCTCAAACCGAATTCAGGGTGGTCAAGAAAGCGTCTGACAACAGACTTTCGAAATCTATTGCCGAAGCAACCATTCCTACTTTACAATTAGTCAAGAATGGTTACAAGAAGCCCATGAACCTCGAGCTTTCCGGTGCTAGTGCCACCACTGTCAGCATTCAATTCAGTTGGATCCCATTGGTTTACAAATCCGGAGTTCCAAAACAAGACTCTATCAACAACTCGGGTATTTTGACCGTTGACGTTATCAAAGCCGAAGGATTGCCATCTGCCGACAGAAACGGTAAGTCCGATCCATTCATTCAAGTGTTCTTGAACACCGACAAGGAACCCTTCACCAAGACCAAGACCATCAAGAAGACTCTTGACCCAGTGTGGAACCACGAGGATTCCACTGAAGTTGCCAACCTTGTTGATTCGTCCTTGAAGTTGGTCTGTTACGATTGGGATATGGCCAACAAGAACGATCTCCTAGGCACTGCTTGGGTGCAGTTGGGCGAATACGACTTTGACGAGAGCCCGGAGATCCCGGTCAGTTTGGAGGGCGAAGAAGGTGACCCAGCGGGTATTGCCTATATCAGCATGAGCTTCAAGCCAGAGTTTATTTTGAACCTCACGGCCGGTGGTTCGTCTTCCACCAACGTGGGTAAAGTCGGTGCCAAGGGTGTTGGAGCTGTGGGTAAAGGTGTTGGTAAAGGTGTGGGTACTGTTGGTAAAGGTATTGGTAAGGGATTAGAGAAAGGTATTGGTGGTGGTATTAAAGGTATCAGGAAGGGTTTACACTTTGGTAAGTCTGAATAAAACACATAGGTTGTTATGTCAAATACACATATATTCTTCGTTTGTATGGATTGGAGGTGTACAATTGGGAGCGCGCGGTTCACCATTGTTTGTGATGAGATGAGATTGGCAGTCTGGTGAACTATCAAATCTTTCTTTGTCACTAACTAAGTAATGAGCAAAAAAAAATTTTCCCCTAATCAAACCCATTCCCTTCTTCCACAACATCAACATCAACAGACCCATACCCACACTCCAAAAGCCATGGATATTTCCAAACCAGTCGGTTCAGAAATCACCTCTGTTGACTTCGGCGTCTTGTCCGATGACGAGACCCGGAAACTATCCGCGAAGCAAATCACCAACCCCATAGTGTTTGACAACTTGGGCCACCCGGTCAACGGCGGGTTGTACGACCTTTCCCTCGGTGCCTTCTTGCGCAATGTGTGCACCACGTGTGGTTTGGACGAGAAGTTCTGCCCGGGCCACATGGGCCACATTGAATTGCCCGTGCCGGTGTACAACCCGATGTTCTTCAACCAGTTGTACATCTTCTTGCGAAGCGCATGCTTGTACTGCCATAGCTTCAAACTCAACCAGGTCGAGGCGCATAAGTTCCAATGCAAGTTGCATTTGATCCAGTACGGATTGTTGTTGGAGTGTGTTGAATTGGACAACATATTCTTGGACAGCTCGAAGAAACTGGTCGATGACGACGTGGATGATGAGGATGATGACGAGGAGGAGTATTCGCAGGGGAAGTCCGTGAATAGCAAGTCAAAGAAGGAACTCATGGAACGTCGTGAGGCGTTTGTCAAGAGAGCTATTGAAAAAGCTTTGAAGGAGGGAAGAACTAGTCACAAGGGTATAGTCACGGCATCCGTGGCTGAAGAGAGGAAAGCTGTGATCCATGAATTCTACAAGTCCTTGTTGAGCAGACCTAAATGTTATAACTGTGGAATGTATTCCCCGGGTTTCAGAAAGGATGGATTCACCAAGATTTTTGAAAACTCGTTGACTGAAAAGCAGATCACTAATAACCGTGTGAAAGGTTTGCAACGTCCTTCCATGATCAAGAAAAACGAAGGCAAGTCATCATCCGAAGTCAGCGACTTGCCAAACATCAAGCACAAAGGAGGCTCCAAGTATGTTTTGTCTACGGAAATCAGAAACATCTTGAGATCGTTGTTCAACAAGGAACAAGCTGTCTTGCAGAAAGTCTTCCACTCCAGACCATACCAAAACGAACACATCAGTGGGGATATCTTCTTCAAACAGTCCATCTTGGTGCCACCAACCAGATTCAGATTGCCATCTAAATTGGGTGATGAGATCCACGAAAACGCCCAGAATGAATTATTATCCAACATCATCAAAACCTCGGTGCTTATAAGAACCTTGAACGATCAGATCTCCAACATGTACAAAGAGAAGCTCGGGGGTGAAGACAAAAAGATCCTTTTCAACAGATTGATGAACGGCTTTGTCACTTTGCAAAACGACGTTAATGCATTCATAGACTCCACCAAGAACCAAAACGCCCCAGCCGGTAAGGTGCCAAACCCAGGTATCAAGCAAGCATTGGAAAAGAAAGAAGGTTTGTTCAGAAAGCATATGATGGGTAAAAGAGTCAACTATGCTGCCCGTTCTGTCATTTCCCCAGATCCAAACTTGGAAACTAACGAAATCGGTGTGCCTCCCGTGTTTGCCACCAAGTTGACGTACCCAGAACCAGTCACTTCCTACAACGCCGCCGAGTTGAGACAGGCTGTGATCAACGGTCCAGATACTTGGCCTGGTGCTATCCAAATCCAAAACGAAGATGGGGCTTTGGTTTCCTTGATTGGCATGACTTTGGAACAGCGTAAGGCTCTCGCTAACCAATTGTTGACCCCAAGCAATGGTAATTCTGTTGTCGGAAAGAAGGTCTACAGACACATCAAGAACAACGATGTTGTCATTATGAACCGTCAACCAACTTTGCATAAGGCGTCCATGATGGGACATAAAGTGAGAGTGTTGCCTGGTGAAAAGACTTTGAGATTGCACTATGCCAACACCGGTGCTTACAATGCCGATTTCGATGGTGATGAAATGAACATGCACTTCCCACAAAACGAGAATGCCAGAGCCGAGGCATTGAACTTGGCCAACACCGACAGTCAATACTTGACTCCAACTTCCGGTTCCCCATTGAGAGGTTTGATTCAAGACCATATTTCCGCTGGTGTTTGGTTGACCAGTAAGGATACCTTTTTCACCAGAGAAACCTACCAGCAATTGATCTATGGGTGTATCAGACCAGAAGATGGACACACTACGAGAAACAGAATCGTAACTGTTCCACCAGCTATATACAAGCCAGAGATGTTGTGGACTGGTAAACAAGTCATCACTACTATCTTGTTGAACATCAAGCCAGAGAACGTCCCTGGTGTCAACTTGATCTCCAAAAACAAAATCAAGAGTGACTACTGGGGTGAAGGCAGCACTGAGAACGATGTTATCTTCAAGAATGGTGAATTATTGTGTGGTATCTTGGATAAGTCCCAGTATGGTGCTTCTCAATTCGGTATCATCCACTCCTTGCACGAAGTCTACGGTCCAACTGTCGCCGGTAAGGCATTGAGTATCTTGGGTAGATTATTCACCAACTACATCATGATGACCGCGTTCACGTGTGGTATGGACGATTTGAGATTAACCGACGAAGGTAACAACTGGAGAAAGGACATCTTGAAACAATCCGTTGACACCGGAAGAGTTGCTGCTGCTGAAGTGACCAACTTGGAAGAGGACACTAAGAGTAACGATAAAGAATTGTTGAGAAGATTGGAAGAAATCTTGAGAGATGACAACAAGTTGGGTATTTTGGATGCCATTACGCAATCAAAGGTCAATGCCATTACCTCCCAAGTTGTCTCCAAGTGTGTTCCTGACGGTACTATGAAGAGATTCCCATACAACTCGATGCAGGCGATGGCTTTATCTGGTGCCAAGGGTTCCAATGTTAATGTCTCCCAGATTATGTGTTTGTTGGGACAACAAGCTTTGGAAGGTAGAAGAGTGCCAGTGATGGTTTCCGGTAAGACCTTGCCATCTTTCAGACCATTCGAAACCGATGCTCGTGCCGGTGGTTACATTAAGCAACGTTTCTACTCCGGTATCAGACCACAAGAATACTACTTCCATTGTATGGCCGGTAGAGAAGGTTTGATTGATACTGCCGTCAAGACATCTAGATCTGGTTACTTGCAACGTTGTTTGACCAAGCAGTTGGAAGGTGTGCACGTCAGTTACGATAACTCTGTGAGAGACGCCGACGGAACCTTGATTCAATTCCTTTATGGTGGTGATGCTATTGACACCACGAAGCAGTCTCACATGAACCAGTTCAAGTTCTGTGCTGACAACTACGATGCCTTGTTGACAAAGTACAACCCTGGTGATATGATTGAAAACATCGACAGCGATGAAGCGTTGTCATACTCCAAGAAGGTGCGTAAGTCGTTGAAGAAACAGAAGGATGTGCCACACTACGAACAAGTTGTGAAGTATGACCCAGTGTTGAACGTCTACAACCCAGCCAAGTACTTGGGTTCCGTTTCTGAGAAATTCCAAGAGAAGCTTGACGAGTTTGCCGCCAAGAACCCAACTGTCTTTGCTCAATCCAAGGAAGAGGCTAAGGCTACTGGTAAGTTAACCGAGAAGAAGTTCAGAGCCTTGATGCAATTGAAATACATGAGATCGTTGATCAACCCCGGTGAAGCCGTCGGTATCATTGCTTCTCAGTCCATTGGTGAACCATCGACGCAAATGACATTGAACACTTTCCATTTCGCTGGTCACGGTGCCGCTAACGTCACCTTGGGTATCCCACGTATGAGAGAAATCATCATGACTGCATCTGCCAGTATCAAGACTCCACAGATGACGTTGCCTATTTTGGACGACGTCAACGACACCGAGGCTGACACGTTCTGTAAATCTGTCGCTAGGGTTGTGTTGTCTGAGTTTGTCGACAAGGTCATTGTTACTGAAACCACGTCACAGGACGAAGATGGATCCAACAGCAGGTCGTACGTCATCAACTTGCAGTTCTACACCAAGGAGGAATACGAAAGAGAGTACGATATCTCCCAAGACCAATTGGAGGACGTCATTACTAGTAACTTCTTGCGTCAATTGGAAGCACAGATCGTGAAGGAAGTCAAGAAACAAAAGAGACCAGACCACTTGCCGACCGTAGGTAAGTCCGCTGGTAAGACCGACATGGAGACTGTTTCTGGAAAGATTCAAGAGATCCGTGATGAACACGACGACGAAGATGAAGTTGACGAAGACCACGATGAAGAGCAAGCTAAGCAGAATGTCAAACAGCAAGTTTCTTATGAAGGTCCAGACGACGATGAAATTGAAACCATGAAGAGAGCTGAAGAGACCAGTGATGAAGAAATGGCCGATGAGAACGACAGTTCCTCAAGCTCCGAATCCGAATCTGAAGACGAAGACGAAGACGGTGATGTTGACATGGACAAGTCCACCAAACCAGCCGCCGAGATGTCACGTTCTGCCAAAGACCGTCAATTGGAAGTCATTGCGGGCCACAACATGGTGACCAAGTTCAACTTTGACGACGAAAACGGAGAATGGTGTGAGTTCAAACTCGAGCTCAACGGAGACGAGACCCAGAAGTTATTGATGGTCAACATTGTCGAAGACATCTTGCGTAACGTCGTTGTGCGTGAGATCCCACGTATCGGCAGATGTGTTCATCCAGAACCAGACGCAACCACGGGCCAACGTATCCTCACCACGGAGGGTGTCAACTTCAAAGCAATGTGGGACCAGGAGGACTTTATCGACGTGAACGGCATCACGTCGAACGACATCTACGCCGTGTTGAAGACCTACGGTGTCGAAGCCGCGCGCAACACCATCGTCAACGAAATCTACCGCGTGTTCAACACCTACGGTATCTCGGTCTCGTCGCGCCACTTGGACTTGATTGCCGACATGATGACGAGGGAAGGTACGTACTTGGCGTTCAACAGACAAGGTATCGACAGCAGCACGTCGGCGTTCATGAAGATGTCGTATGAGACAACGTGTCAGTTCTTGACCAAGGCTGTGTTGGACGGTGATCGTGAGGAGTTGGAGTCGCCTTCGTCCAAGATCGTCATGGGTAAGTTGGCTAGTGTTGGTACTGGCTCATTCGACGTTTTTGCCCAGATGCCGAAGCTTAATTGAGAAGTGTAGGGAGTGTGTTTTTTGTAATATAGTTTAAATAGATGGTGTTTTATTTCGTTTCTAAAATAAAAAGATATATAATTTGATGTGTTGTATTTTTTTGGTGAAAATTTGGTGCCAAACTGAGATGAAAATATCACGAAGTGTTTTGTTTGCAGCAAAAGTTCAAGAACCAATAATGAACCCAAAAAATTATTAATACATACATTTAAAAAATTAAAAATAAAAAGGATAGTAGACTAAAACTAAATTTACAATATATAATGATGTGATATGTTGTGTGTGTGTGTGTGTGTGTGTGGTCATGATAATTAATTAATAAAAACTCATTAATTCTTACGAAATTCATTCAACACCGGATATATCAGTTCGAATGCATCGTAAATCTCTTCCCTTTTCTTAGCACCTGTTAAAACAATCTTCCCTGAAACAAAAATAAGTAAAACAATCTTTGGCTTCACCATTCTATAAATTAACCCTGGAAATAACTCTGGTTCGTAGGACGAGAA
>JAJSEA010000788.1:0-10267 GCA_026724345.1 Candida sp. AC06 | reverse complement strand
CTATAGTGGTTGTGGGTTTTACAAATTTTTTTGCAACCGGCAACCTTTCTGGTTATATAACTTTAAGGTACCATTATATTCGATGTTGGACAATACGGGTCGTGCAGTTGAATGATTTTCCGCTGTTAGAGGCAAAAATTGTGATCACCAAAAAAATCTTTGCCACAGCAGCAAGATTTGACGCTCATCAGCTGTGATACGACCGTTTTTCTCTTTTTGGGAAATGTAATGGGCAGGCAGACGGGGCCGTTGTGACGGCTTGAGGGGTGTAGGGAAAAACGTAGCCGAAGAGAAGTGCCCTGCCACTTGCAAACTCCGTCAACCTTGGAGATGTTGAGTTAGCCAGCGTATAGAACTTCCTCGGCATCAGAGGGATACGTGGACCCTAGGCGGTAGCAAAGCAGGGCAGTCATAAATAGCGTGTGACTCTTTGGCTTGCTCCCGTTCATGTGTGTCGACCAATTTATGGGCTCTGCACGACCATGTAGTGCATGAAGCGATTATCGGCGATACAGAAAGTGTTTGAGAGTAGGAGTGATTCCCCCCAACTGTATGAAGCGAATCATCTCTTGTCATTGTCGTTGATAATGCTACGTGAGGAGGAAACATTTGTCCTTTAACAAAATTTTAATCCAATTTTGGTGTCAATTTTCGATGAAAAAGATAAGCCTTGATGTTTTTAGGGAATACGTCTATGGTTTAAATTGAGCTGTCACCACTAGCTGTTACTGATACAATCAAGTACAATGCTAAGCTTATAACTGTCCCCAAATCAGGAAGTCGTGATCAAAGTCACGAGAACACTACCAATGCCAATGCCAAGGTCTGCCCTTACTTTTCATTTTACAGCCGAAGTCAAGCCAGCACGCAGTTTTCCGCGGCAGTTCTGTCAACGCCATGGCACTCCGTAAATTCATGGCTTTCTGAGCACACTGTTTGAAGAAGTTGGACTCCCCCCAATTTCTTTGTCGAATTCCATACTTCCTAAAGAAACGTTTCGATTAGAGTCGGGACGAGTTACACTTTTGTGTTGGAATTGATGGAACGGCATAAGAGGAGAGAAAATATTCTCTCCCCCAAAACTTTATCCGAGTGTAAATCCGCTTTTTTTGGGGGGTTACCGTACATTGCCCTGAGGGTTAGAAGGATTAGGGGCAAATATTCCCTAGGATTAGCCAAGAATTAAGAAAAAGGAATAGCCAATTATCCACAGGTCTAACTGTTACTATACGACTGGATAGCTTTTAGTATATTTTCGGCTGATGCTTTGTAGCGTCACACGAGTTCTTTGAAACATCCGCTTGTTCTCTTCGTTCAACCCGAATTCCACACATAAACGAGGTAACTAGATTGTCAGTGTTATGTTCACTAAAGAGATGAGCCACCCCAAAAATACGATGGTTCGCGAACGGATACAAGGGGGGGTCAAATGGCCTCAAAACCTAAAATTTTAGATTACTGGACGACGTAACCACGTACATATGCGCTAATTGAATTCGCGGTAAAGGGAATGATTGGCCAGGAGTTCTTTTGTGGTGATGCAACAGCTAAAAACAGGCAAACCTTAGTAATACCAAAGGGCCAATTACCTACTCGCTGGTTACGGGCAAGGGGTTACGAAACCTTACTGCCAAGACATTCCTCTAGGTGGTAATAGATCGTTAAGATAAAAAATTAAAAGGAACACCTCCAAAACCACCTTAGAAGAATAGAAAGCGAAACAAATGGGCAAGTTATCCAATACTAGACATCTTGAATACTGATAGTCAGCATGACTATTCGAACGACAAAATAAGCTAGTTAGCCGTGAGCATCTCTTTTGAAAACGCAAATCCGCAGATCGCTCAGATAAAATACAATAGAGCATCTCCCCATGACTTTGAAACAATGCCATGCGCAATCTAAATACTCATTTATGTACTTTTGGGAGTATCAACTCAATGCGTTTTTACAAGGCTGTCATTGGCTAGAGACGGCTAGCAGAAATGGGACCTCCTCTGCTCTGCTCCCCCAAATAGTCCCTCTCGAATTATTTATAAAGGAGTAAGTATCCTCTTCGTGGAGTGCACTGTTTCCACTTTTGCTTCACTACCAATAACACCATGTTTTCTGCTGTTTTCTTCATTTTGTCGTACATTGCAGCTTTCACCGCTGCTCATGGTGAGAAGTTGAGTATCATGGGTGATGGATTGGTCTACTGGGCCTGCGACTATCAACTCGATGCCACTGCTACGTTTGAATGTGAAAAGTTGAAGTACACTGCTTGTACTTGCTCCAATAAGAACAGTCTTGCTTCCATTGCCGGGTGTATGGCATATAATAACAGAAATACTACGTCGGTGGTCAAAGCTGCAACGAAGGTTTGTCTTGATTATGGTAACATCACCCTCAAAGACGGCTGGTTTGAAGAGTCTTACCAGTACTACCTTGACAATGCCGTATGGCCATCTGACATTCCTGACTTCAACGCAAGTGAGCCTTTTGACTTACCAGTCAAGTTTAATGGTACGTACATTGAGTTGTACTATAGCGCCTATGATCATTGGTTTGGTAACCTTGATAACTCTTTCTTCTATGGTGCTGGTGCGTTGGGGTACTGGTTGTTAGTCATGTTCCTTGAAGGTGTTGTCAACTGGTCCAAGGTCTTATTCCCCGGTTTGATCAAGAAGTTGAACTTTGCTCCGATCACTTGGTGGAGATCCTACGTGTCCATGCCCGCTACATTCCGCAAGAGAAAGGCCCAAGAACTTCCACTTTTGAAGATCTTTGACTGTTTGATCCCCTCGAGATACGAGTCGTTGGTCATTCTTGGATTCTACGCTTACATTATAACAGTCCATTGTATCAAGTTGCATTACGTCAAGGAGGTGCCAATCTATGCATCAGCTTACAAGTTTAGACTCAAGAACATTGCTGATAGAACGGGTATCGTAGCAACTGTCATGATGCCCTTGGTGTTTCTTTTCGGTGGTAGAAACAACATTATGCAGTGGTTGACCGGTATGTCATACAACCAGTTCATGACATACCATCGTCACATTGCAAGAGTCATGGTTGCTTTAGTTATCATTCATTCAGTCAACTACACAGTCTTTGTCAAGTCTTACTATGCCAGAGAGGCCGAAGAACCATGGTTCTACTGGGGCATCATTGGTACACTTGCTGGTGGGTTGATTTGGTTGCAAGCCATGCTTTACTTTAGAAGACGTTGGTATGAAGTGTTCTTGCTTATCCATATCGCAATGGCAACTTTATACATCGTTGGTACTTGGATCCACGTGGAAGACTTTGGTTACGTCTTTTTCTGTTACGGTAGTATTGCTCCATGGTGTTTCGACAGGTTGGTTAGGATTGTCAGGATGGTTTGGTTTGGGTTCCCTAAGGCACAGATCACCTTGATCAGCAATGATACTATCAAAGTCGTCATCCCAAAGCCACGTTTTTGGTACTCCATTCCAGGTGGCCATGCATACATTTCGCTCTTCCGCCCTTCTTGTTTCTGGCAAAACCATCCGTTCACTTTTGTTGATGCACCAACCGACAAGAACATCATTATGTACTGTAAGGTCAAAGGTGGCATGACTCATGGATTGTACCAGTACTTGGCCAAGCAGCCAAACCAATCAGCATCCATCAGAGTTGGTGTCGAAGGTCCATACGGTGAACCAACAGCTGCAAGGTACGCTGACTCTGCAGTGTTCATTGCCAGCGGTAACGGTATTCCAGGTCTCTACTCCGAAATCATGTACGGCGCTAGAAAAGTGCTGTCTACTTCTCAGAGAGCCATGAAATTGATCTGGATTATCAGGGAGTACTCCGCCTTGGCCTGGTTCCAGGAAGAACTCGAATCATTGAAGGACACCAACATCCAAGCTACCATTTATATCACGAAGCCAGAATTGGGTTTGCTGTCAGATGATGACAAGAAAATTGAAACTAAGGACACCACGGACGATGACAGAGAGTCCATCAAGTCCAAATTGGCTCACATTGAGTTCAGAGAAGGCAGACCATCTATCGAAGACATTGTTGTTGATGAAATAAAAGAATCTCGTGGTTCTACTGCGTTTGTCACTTGTGGCCACCCAGCTATGGTCGATGAAGTGCGCTATTTCACTGCCCAAAACGTTAGAAACCCCGAGAGCAAGAGAGTTGACTTCTACGAACAGTTACAAGTCTGGGCTTAGCTTTGTGTAAGTGTATAACGAATAACAGTTCTTTGTTGTGTTTGCATAGTTGTGTAGTGGCTCTTCGTTTTCCATGTTGGTATGACGTGGAAGGGGCAATATCTGCGCAAGCATATCGGGTAAAATTTCCGAAAGCAGCTTTAAAACTATTGTCAGATGCGATCTCAGGTTGGTATTGATGCAATGTAATGTAGTAACTTGGAGCAGTACATTTTTTGCAGGTTAGCTAGTGCTATGCATGGCATACCTGATGAAACATTAGATAACCGTGTGAATTACAACGATTTGACCGAGTAGGAATATACCGAGCTTGAGACCACGGTCCAGTTTTTCATGTCATGGACAGGAATCGACTGATGACGAGAAGGAGTCCGTCAAATCCAAGTTAGCCCACGTAAAGTTCAAAGAAGGAAGACCATCTATTGAAGAGACTGTCCCTGAAGAGATCAAGTTGTCGCCTGGATCCGTTACCTTTGTTGCCTGCGGCTGTCCTGCCATGGTTGACGAAGTCCGTTATTACGTTGCCCAGAACGTGAGCATCCCTGAACACAAGAGAGTTGATTTCTACCAACAACCCCAAGTTTGGGCCTAAGTAGATTCGTTTAATACTTTTTGTCTATATCGTTGAAAAGAAATCGTCGCAGTACTCTGAGGGTGTAACGTAATTTAAACCTATACAAACTATATGCCATTATAGATCTAACAAATTCCCATCTTTCGAAGCGGGACTTGTCTGCTTGCTGCTTGTAGCACTACTGCTGAATATATCAAGCAAGTCGTTTTGATTCTGGTTTGTCTGTGGTGACCCTTGAGCTTTGTCAATGGAAAAGAAATTACGACTCAACTTTGGAGGGTCTTGGAATATTGTAATCTCTGGTTCTTGCATGGGTTGAGCTGATGTGAAGTCGTCAAACTCTTCATCGTCATCGTCATCATCCTCCACATCATGATAATGGTTGACAGAGTCTATTCGCTGGTTATGAAGAGGTGAGCTGTGGAACCCATTGGATACGGCGTTATTATGAGGAACTTGTTCAGGTGATTTGGACAAGTGCTTTTCTAATTGATCAATAGAAATGAATGCTTCCTGTTGAATGGATTCTCGAGGGGTTTCAATAGACTGTGCTGGTGTGGGGCTCTTTGGCGGGAGATTGTCAACTGATGGTTTGGGAGTTGCACTTTTGGATTGGGATTCCGCAGGAGGTTGGCTCGGACCTTCGTTTCTCTCTTCAATCACTGAATCTCTCAAACTATTGTTGTCATCGCTTTCGGTGCCCTTGGCGGTATCATCTTGGTCAAACAATATAACCTTGCTTGAATTTCTCTTGGAGGAACCCCCAAACAAAGACTGCACACCAAACAACGGGAATCGTTTATTCTTGGTTGAAGTTGTCGAGAAAGTGGTGGAATCGATAGTCCTATTACTCTCATTGGACGACCTGTTGTTGAAATTCTCCACACTTCCCGTATTAGTGCCTCCACTTGGCGTCGAGCCTCCAAACCCAAACAAATTACCCAAGAATCCACCTGATGACTTCAGTTGGTTTTGCAACATCATTTCTCTCTCGTACTCTTCTTCTTTCAATTTGAGTTTCTTCAAATGCAATTCGTGATCTTTTCGCTTTCTCTCGTTGATCTGTCTCGTCATTTGTTCACTGTGGTGGGCTTTGATTCTTTGGATACGCAAATGCACAAACTTATTCGACTCAATCTCAATGATCCTATTAAGTTTATTATTGATTGAGGTCTTGGGGAAGGTTATATTCAAATGATCTTGCAACTCCTGTTTCCTAATATCCTCCTCAGTTAGCACTTTGGTTTCCTCTTCCTCCTCGGGCTGGTTGTCCTGTTTGTTTTCCTTCACCTCTTGGTTATTGAGCTTGCGTAGTCGACGCAACTCTTTCTTTCGTTCTTCAATGTATTCATCAGTGGATGCCCAGATGAACAATGCATTTGCCCGAGATATGTGCTTCTTCAGGGTCGTTGTGCTCTTGATGCTGGCTCCTCCTGTCGAGTTTTGGTTTATCCAGTTATCTAGAATGATGCTTGTCGACATTTCCATGGATGATCCATTCCACCGCACAATATCACCTTGCTTTGAGCTCGTGGTCGAGTCGGCATCGTTTATAAATTGTCTGTTGTAGCTTTGAAAACATGAATAAAGTTTATTGCCCTGTGCCGAGTCCTGTAGTATCAATTCCGGGTACTTTGTCAGTTGCACATCTGTAGGTGGCTCTGTAGTAAAATCGTCAAACAAAGCGTGTATGACCCGGCTCAGATCAGCGCTCTCTTCCAGTTTATCCATCTGCTATGTTGACATTCAAGTTGGTGTAAAAAGGTTGGAGGTGTAATAACGAGGCACAAAAGAGTAGGCGTGGAAAGAAGAAAAAAAAATGTTTGTTCTCTCTCAGCTTTGTTGGCGAGGATTTCTTAATTCGGGGCTCAACTGTAAGAAGGAGCCGAAGGAAAAATTTCTGCAGCACATCTTGAACCATTACTAGAGGACAATAACCATGTCGTTAGTAACGTTCCCACAGTTCCCAGAGTATAAGGTTTACCTATCCTTGTATACAAACATCAGCCCGGAAAACATAACCACCATCAAGTCCAACTTGGTCGCAGCTAACTCCAAATATGACTACTGTTTCCTTAATACGAAATATATCATCTCCAGGGAACATTTACTACAGAGCATACACAAATCCTTGTTGAACTACAAGAACAATTGCATGACGTCCAAGAACTTGAATTCGGAAATTATTCTCAACTTGTCTCCCTTGAATAACATAGGTGATGCGTTGAAAAAGTTTGGGATTTCGGAAGATTGCCCAAACAGTATAATTGTGGAAGTCGTCGAGGGAGACAGATCACTGGGTTCTGATTTGGAAGATATTGTTAGTGGCGAGGTGGTCGAGTTGACGGATGAGTACATATATGAAAAGCTAGTGGATTTGCCTAAATTCAGAAAGTTGTACAAACTAAACGATGCAAAACTAGACAAAGATGGGAACATACAGGGTCAATTGACCAGACTAGCTATAGATGCATGTATATTACGAGGTTGTTAAATAGCAACGAGCTACTTCACACTGTATGCAAATTGTCTAAGATCTATGCGTTTTCTGGGCTTTGTAGGCGATTCATTTTGTGGGGGCAATTTGATACGATCGTCGCCTTCAGGACTAGCATCTACCTGCTTGAGACTCTTGGATTTGCCAGGGAATTTGACTGGAGATCTTCTAATCGGCAAGTTAACACTCTTGCTTTGCAACGGTGTTCTTTTCTTTGGTGATCCATTCAATGGATAGCTCTTCCGTGTGAGCTTGACGGTGGTGTTGGCTTGATACAGGAACGTTTCTCTCAATGCAATCAATTTGGTTTGTAGTTGTGGTTGGTCGAGGTTCTTGACTGGTGACTCTTCAATCTCGTCATCGTTTGAATAAACATCGAATTTGTTAGGGCTAGAATGGATTGACTCCTCTTTGGCTGGACTGGAATGTATGGAGCCGTCTTTGGTAGGGCTTGAATCTATCGACTGCTCTTTAGTAGGACTTGAATGTATCTCCTGAGACCTTTCCTTGGCTGGCTCCTCATCATTATCTGTAAGTTCCGCAAGTACATTCCTTGTATCCATGGGCTTCTCTGGCGAGGAACCTTCAGGCACATCCGAGTCCTCGGCCAAGCTGGAATTCCATGCTGGAGCAGTTGGTTCTGAACACGGTGTAGGAAGAACCGGTACAGGTTTGGACTTTGGTTTGAAGAACTTGCTTATCAAACCTTTTGGACTTGGCACACTTAGCTTCTGTATCTTTCTATCCGTTGGAGATAGTTTGACCTCTTTCGTGCCATACACAACTCTTGGTCTCTTGATCACTCTTTCTGGCGTCTTAGGGGTCTCTGGATGCAATGTCCTCTTTGTCACTCTAAGCAAATCAAGAACAGAGTTGCTTGGTTTAGTAGTCGGAGGAAGTGCCCCTTCTGATCGAGATCTGTGTGCAATGCTTGCAGAAATACCACCACGACGCGGTGATCTGACTTTGTTTCGGCTCTTTGGTGAATACATAGATTTGGATTGTAGCAAAGATAGACTCTGTTCGCGTGATACTAGGATTTCATGGGTGTTTGGATGGATTTCACCATTGCACAACTTGCGGTAGATCTCCTGGTTCAATGTTCTTCCACAACAACGTTCCAACACTTCTTGATCAAGTTCCACGCCTTCTGGATAGTCATTCAATGTCGTAACTTCCTGAGTTCTTGGGTCAAACACTTTTTGGAATTGGAACGCCAAGTTGGCAAGTTCGACTTCTTCACGGAAATTTGGCGGTGCCACTTTCCCCGTGGAGCGCAACGCAATGAGAACTTTCTCTAGCATCTTGTACCTTCTCACCATTTGAAAGGCTTTGGTTAAACCTACCCCAGGAATCCCCTTTGTGTAATCACACCCGGAAAGCATGGCCACTAACCTCAACTGCTCGTCCGTGTACTGGTTCAAATACGGTATCTTCCGAACATTGGCGAAATTTTCACGTTTGATTTCATAACATGTTGCATCATCTTTGAGCTTTGTGATTAGGGTCTTGCATCCAAAAATCAACAAATCGGAATCTTCACTAAGTATCCCATCAACTAACCCAATCTTCTCCAAGTAAACCATCTGCGGATCTGCTTCGTATGGGGCAACCACGTAATCAATCCCCATCATGTCCAACTCACACATGATAGATTTTGACATCTGGGACGTCACATACGCTGCCTTCATGTACTGCTTCTCTGCCAACCTGGGGTTATTCTCAGCCAAGTGCTTTTCTGCCAACTCTTTAGCTTCCTGACGTCTCTGTTGTCGCTCCTTATTCGTCTCTTGCTTTGTTGGCAACGATGCCCCATCAAACACGAAATACGGCGTTATGTTGAAGTCTTGTAGCATCCGGATCTTGGTAAGAACATAAGTGATGTAATTCCTTGTAGGCTGTCCCAAACACAACTCTTGCGAGCAGGAAACAATCGCTCGATGCAACCATCCATACGTGTCGATGGCTAGAGTTTTGCCGCGGTATCGTTCTAGTGACCCGGGATCTTGTATCTCTTTCAACACCTGTAACAACCCATTGACTCCCATCTCGGTTATATTGAGCACGAAGCGATTGACGTGGTGAAGTTGTATGGGTTCTGGTTGTTTATAGTTTGCGTCTCCCGCTGTTTCTTTTTTTGGTGAGACATGAAATTTTTGGCTGCTTCGCGTCTTCGCTGGTTGCATACCACGAGAGTGTTACAAAAGGCTCGCGGTGGGGGTTTACCGTTTGTATAAATAGTGTTTATTCAATGTATACTTTGATCTAACTACGATTGGAGCCACCAATGGAGACAGAAAACTGTAATCCGTCTTTAATGCCAGTGGTGTTGCCGTCTTCACCGCCAAATCTTCTACTTGTGTAATAGCCAATATCGAAGTTGGCCCAGTTGTTGAAGTATCTCAACCCGAACCCGTAGCTAACCACCCCGTTCTCATCGTCAAGTATGGTCTTGTTAGATGATGAATTGACAATGTTGCCGATTATACCAGTACCGTAAATTCTCAAAGGATGCTGCTCCTGTGGGTTGTTGGATGGAGTGTAGAAAAAGGAAGGAATCTTGGAGTACAAAGTGCCTTGAACCTTGTAATATTGATCACCACCTGTTAGTTCGACACTGTTTTTGGTGAACCCTGGGAACGAGTTATGTCCACCCAAGTAGAATTTGTCGGATGGGTGGATTGGGAATTTGGTGTTGAATGAGTAGATTCCACCGGCGTTGGCTTGGAGTTTGGTAGTGAAAAAGTTGCTGAACAATGATTGATAGAACTTGACACCGAAATCGGTCTTGATGAATTCTCCACGGTTAGCAGCGTTCAATTGCTCTTGGTTGGAGGATAATTGCGAGTCTAAAGATAATTGGTAACCTCCGGTAGGGAAGTTTCTCGTGGCTTCATTCAAGTACTGATAGTTGGTATAGCTCACCTGGTTCACAATCGCGGTCTTCAAGAATTCGCCATTGAAGAATTTCAAATCATCAGAATTGGAGTCTTCCAAGTTGTGCAAGTT
>JAJSEA010000787.1:0-10270 GCA_026724345.1 Candida sp. AC06 | reverse complement strand
TCTCTTTAGCATTTTCTTTTAAAGTTTCTATTTTTTGTATAAAAATATAATGAAAAATACATATAAGTAATATAAAATGAAGAGGATAAGACGGGCTAAGCGTAGTGTGTGAGTTGGTCATTGTTTCTGGGGAGAGAGTCCGATACGAGAGGCTTGTTGAAAGTATAAAATTTTTGCTAGGATTTCGCAACATTTTTCAACCAAAAACCTTGATGTTATACGTGACGGTTGGTGGTTGTGAGCATTGTAGTGTGACACGCAAAGCAAGCAAGAGAGCAGTCGTCAATTGGTCAACGGACCGTGGGGTTCCTCACAGTAGAGACGACAAGAGTGGATCCGAACCCACGCCAACAAGCATATGCTTCCTTGACAGCACTTGCCTGGTCTTGCATCAAGTAGAGAAGAATGTCAGAGCTCTGAACGTGACTTATTATTTTTCTTTTTCCATTCTGTGCCTGTAATAGTGTCAAAGATGGGGGGAAAACTCTGGCCATAGGTTGAGTGCATACAAAGTTTGCAAAGCAATAGAGCAAGCTTAAAGATGTGAGTTGATATCGTATAAGTGGGCACATTGCCTCGTTATACTTGCCAGTTGCTCTACATTCCTACTTGGAGTTTGTTGATGTATGCCGAAGAAAGAAAAAGTGCATGGCGTAGTGTGTACACAGAGCAAGAGAGAAAAAAGTAGGACAAAGGAAAAGGGGAAATTTCAGATTCCCGAATTTCATTTTGTATTTCTGTTTCATTACAAGCCCACCAAACTACACCACCACCGACTCACCACCACCCTGTCTGTGTGTCTGTGTGTCTGTCTGTCTGTCTGTGGGATTTTCTTGTTTAGTTTTTGCTTTTATTTATCTTTTGCTTCTTCTTTTACTTCTTCTTTTCTTCAATCAACTGTTGTTTCCCACTTTCCACTTCAATTGCTTGGGTTCCAACTACATCTACCACCCCCCAATGAGTTCTTCTAGCCAGGTATGTCTTACTCGCTCATTAGAGTTTGGTGTGCGGGCCACTTTAACTTCCACTAAGTTCGCATCGGTTTTTGATGACCCTCCCCCTACTGCCTTCCTCACCAGATCAACACGTAGCAACTTTATTCAACCACACACACACACACGCCATATGAGGGTATACCGAGATAGGAGTATCTCCCGAATTGGATAGCCACCGCAGTCACATCACACCACTCCCCCTCATAAACACAGCATTACTAACACTCAATTGCAGTCTGAGGAACAGAGACGCGAAGACGGCCCACAGAGGCCAATTCCGGGAAAAGAGGATATTGACAAGTTTAACAAGAAGGTTGGCGGAGACATAAACAACAAGACACCATCAACGAATGGCCCAAATAACCACCCTCGACCACCCAAACAGGCTCCACCAGAAGCCCCGAAACCAGCTCATTCCAAAAGAATCAGAGACAACACGACGTTCTCCTGGAAGAATGTTGGAGGTTGGGACATCAAGGACACAAGCGACAAAAAGGCTTTACTACACAACACCAAACAGGTTGAATCATACATCATTGATCATTTTTACGGCGATTGGTACTGGAACTGTTCCTTGATGATTGGAACATGTTTCTTTGCCTGGTTGCTTGCCAAGATTGGCGGTGGATTCTTATCGCTCGGAGTAGTGTTGTTGTTTACAAACTCCGTCTACCGTGGTGAAATGAGAAGATTCAACCGTAACATTAGGGATGACTTGGCCAGGTCCAAAGCCGATGATCGTTTGGTCAATGAATTGGAAACCATGGAATGGATGAACTCCTTTTTGGACAAGTTCTGGGTTATCTATATGCCAGCCTTTTCTGAAACTGTCATGTTCCAAACCAACGAAATTTTAAAGGACCAAGCTCCTGGATTTGGTATTGAAAATTTGACCTTGGATGAGTTCACTTTGGGTTCCAAAGCCCCAAGAGTCAATGCCATCAAGTCGTATTCCAAGACGCGTCAAGACCTTATCGAAATGGACTGGGCTTTTTCGTTTGCCCCTAATGACACGGACGATATGACCAAGAATGAAATCAAGAGAAAGATTGACCCTAAAGTTGCCCTTGGTGTCACCATTGGTAAAGGGTTTGTCACCAAGACTTTGCCAATTCTTGTGGAGAACATGTCTTTTACTGGTAGAATGAAGATCAAGTTGAGACTCTCGCAGAATTTCCCTCATGTCAAGATGGTTTCGATCCAATTCTTGGAACCACCAGACATTGATTATGCCTTGAAGCCAGTTGGTGGTGATACGTTTGGTATCGATATCATGTCGTTCATCCCAGGTTTGTCCAAATTCGTTAATGGTATGATCCATTCCACCTTGAGACCAATGTTCTATGCTCCAAACTCCTTTGATGTTGACGTTGAAGAGCTTATGGCAGCACAGTCAAATGACTCAATTGGAGTGGTTGAAGTCACCGTGAAGCGCTGCAGAAAATTAAAGACTGGTACTACCACCAAAGCCAAGAGTCTCAATCCATACGTCCAAGTTAAGGTTTCAAACAACCCGAAGATTGACGAGAGAACAAAGACCAAGAGATTGGTGAACGATCCTATTTTCATGGAGATCAAGACCATTTTGATTAATCAATTGGAGGGTAACTTTTTGAACTTTAATGTCTACAACCTTATTGAAGATCAAATGGATGATCAATTAATTGGTAACTGTGAGTTTGGATTAGGTGAATTGATGCAACAGGAAAACATCACCGGATTGACCAAGAACATCATGGAGGGAGGTAAAGTTGTGGGTAAGATCGAATTGGACATCAAGTACTTCCCAACCATTCAACCTACTACTTTAGAAGATGGTACCAAGGAAATCAACACAGATACCGAAGTTGGTATCATGAAGTTGACCTTGCACGAAGCCTACGATTTGGATATTTCCAACTCCGCCATTGGTTTGTTGAACCCATATGCTGAGATTTTTGTCAACAACGAAGAGGTCAGAAAATGTCGTAGGTTGAGACAGACTAACGAGCCATCTTGGAACGAGTCCTTTGAAAGTTTGATCTTCCAACAGTCAGATACGTCGATTCAGGTGTTGGTGAGAGATTCCGTTGATGACCCCATTGTTGCCAACTTGGAGGTTAACTTACAGGATGTTATTTTTGAAACCCAGAGAGGTCAACAGTGGTTCACATGTCCAACAATTTCGAAGGATGGGCCAGCTCCCAGAATCAGACTTACCGCTGGGTGGAAGCCATTGGCCATTGACGAGGCTTTGAGTTCCAAGATTGTTATCAATGCTCCAATTGGTGGCATGAGATTACACTTGAGAGGTGCCAAGGGTCTTAAAAACTTGGAATCTGTTGGTTATGTCGATCCGTACGTCAGAGTTTTGTTGAATGGTAAGTTGAGAGCCAAAACTACCACTTTTGCTGAAACGGTTAACCCAGAGTGGGATTCTGTTTACTTTTTACCAGTGGCCAACGAGCATCAACACTATTTGCTTCAAATTATGGATGCCGAACCAGAGGGTAAAGACAGATCATTGGGTACCGCCGCTGTTAACGTTGCTGATTTCTTGAGAAAGAACGACGAAGGTTACTACTTGGGGTACGATGGATCTAGCGAGGTTATTGAGCAACCAGTTTTGTTCAACACCGAACCTGTTGGTGCCATTTTCTATTCTGTTTCCTTCTATCCAACTATTCCAGTTTACTCCTTATCTCAATTGCACAACAAGGTTGAATACTTCAAGCAATTGGAAGAGAACGAAGAAAGAGAGAAGGAGAAGTACGAAAGAGACGAGAAATTGTACAAGGAAAACCCAGACGAGTTTGAATGGGTTGAGATTAAAGATCACCATATTAGAGAACCACCAAAGATTGAATTGAAATTGGAAGACGCCATCAAGTACAGGGCTGGTGCCATGGCTGTGCATTTATTGAATGGCGAGTTTGAGAAACCAGACGTTTTCGTGCACACCTTGTTTGATGAGCATGCTTTCCCATCAGGTGTTTCTCCACGTTCTGAAGGTAAGAGGTTGACCACGTCTTCAATTGGTGAAACGTTTATCCGTGATTTGCCAAACTCTAACTTGGTGTTTAGAGTTGCCAGCGTCGTTGAAGTCACTGACGAGAGCCAAGTCTTTACTGAGAAAATGTACAACACCCTTGAAATTTATGAGAAATCATTTGGGAAACCAATCAGGTTGAATCTTGGTAACCGTAACTACATTGAGGTTCAGTTAGAATACATTCCATCACCAGTCAAGTTGGCTCCATTAGATACCATCTTGGACGTTGGTAAGGTCAAGTTGGAGATTATTGGTGCCGAGAACTTGAAGAGTGTTGACTCTAACGGTAAATCCGATCCAATCTGTGTGGTGCAAGTCGATGGTATCAAGGTGTTTAGAACCGACAAGAAGAGAAAGACTTTGGACCCGACTTGGAACGAAACTGCCGAGTTCCCAATGATTTCAAGATCAAGACAGATTTTGTTGGTTGAGATCTATGATTGGGATCTTACCCACGCCGATGAATTGTTGGGTGTGGCCAACTTGGACATTTCCAACGTGCCACCATTGCAGACCACACCATTTACCGTCAATTTGGATACACAAGGTACGGTGAACTTGCGTGTGACGTTCTTCCCAGAATACATCAGGCCGCCATTGAACTGTAACTCTGTGCTACCTGTCAACATGGATGCCATCACTGAAACCTCCTGGAACGCTATCAATGGTGTTGCTGGAGCTGCTTCCGATGGTGTTGGTTCAGCCAGCGAGCACCTTGGTAAGGGCCATGGTTTGCTCAAGAGCTTCAAGAGTAGGAGAAGCAGAAAGAGCCACGAAGGCGGCGAAGAAGCGTCCACTCTATCGCCAAGCAAATCCTCCACTGGTGGTGACAGCAAGGCTGAAAGTGAAATCCCAGATGATGAGAAGGAGTTTAGAAAAGAGCAAGGCAATGAGATTGAAAGTGTCGACGCTATGCCAAATATCCGTGAACACAACTTGCCACCTCCTCAGTCACCATTCATTGCTCAAGAAGGTGGCTACCCAGCTAATCCTCAAGGTAACGGCGGTAGTCCTAAGAAGGGGCATTTTAGAAACTTGAGTGCTGCCACTGGTAACACTGATGTTGCTTCTAGTTTCGCTCCAAGTATAAACGGTGCTGATGCCATCCCTGGCAGATTGACAATTGTTGAAGTGCGCAATGTGCCAGCTGGGGAGAACTTGGATGTCAAGGCTATCTTGAAGACATCGAGCAAAGAGAAGTCGTTGATCAAGACCCGTAGCACCAAGTTTGATAAGAACAGTGATTCTTATAAATGGAGCGAGAGTGTTCCGTTCAAGAGTACCACTGCTGGTTCTATCATCTTGGTATTGAGAGAGAAGCATACATTCGGTAAGTCTGTCGTGTTGGGTGAAGCTGCTTTGGAGTTGAGCAACTATCTTAACGTCAGCGAGAATGTCACTGTAAACATTGGATCTGCTGAGTTAGTTGTGAATGTTAAGTACTTCCTGTGAGGTTAATGAATTTTTGTTTGTATAGGGGAATGTTTCGATATTGTTATATTAGTCAATCATAAGCTAGTTGCATGTTTTCTGTTAAAACTAGGGGGAGATAATGAATTGTGAAGTCCTGTTATATCCAATTGCTGCAAAAAGAAAGTAAGGAATCTTGTTTGTGTAGATCACCGGAAGTAGGGTTATAACCCTAACTATATATATGCAGGAAACATAGCTTTAGCCACCACAAGCAAGTGTCGATTTCTTTTTTTGGTTCTGCGCACACACAAAATTTTGCAGTGATTTTTTCTCTCGCAGTGCTGGGGGGGCCAGGGCATCAGGCGAGCCCAGTCCTGTACACGCACACACGCACACGCTCTCTCGCCCTGTGTCACTCAGTCTCTCACTCGCACTCTCTTTCGCACGCTCCTTGAGTCCTACCACCCGGTCTTGCACACATACCAATACTAGCGAAGAAAAAAGCTTTTGCAAAATTTATTCTTACAAATTTTCATTCAACCTTAGTATTACCAACTAACATAATAGAGTCAAAAATGAGTTCAGTTGTATGTTTGCACATCTGATTATTGGATACCGATAGCATGGAAGGATATTGAACTAGGGAAGAGAGAAAAGAGACGACGATCTATGAGTCATGATTTGGAAGGAAATGTGGTTTAGGAGGAACCACCATCAAGATTCAACGAACAGAATAAATGGAAGGAAGACCAAGAGGAAGGATCTCAATTCCCTAGGGCAAACAGCCACCTATCTTTTAATCCATGATATGAGTTTTTGAAAAAAATTTCAGCAGTACTAACATTTTCCCCATCTAGGCTCCAAAGTGGTACCAATCAGAAGACGTTCCAGCTCCAAAACAAGCCAGAAAAACTGCCCGTCCACAAAAATTACGTGCCTCTTTAGTTCCAGGTACTGTTTTGATTTTGTTGGCTGGTAGATTCAGAGGCAAGAGAGTTGTGTACTTGAAGAACTTGGAAGACAACACCTTGTTGGTTTCCGGCCCATTCAAAGTCAACGGTGTTCCATTAAGAAGAGTCAACGCCAGATACGTCATTGCTACTTCCACCAAGGTCAATGTTTCCGGTGTCGATGTTTCCAAATTCACCGTTGAATACTTTGCCAGGGAAAAGTCTGGAAAGTCTAAGAAGTCCGAAGCTGAGTTTTTCGACGAGGCTGCTCCAAAGAAGGAAATCAAGGCTGAAAGAGTCGCTGACCAAAAGACTGTCGATGCTGCTTTGTTGTCGGAAATCAAAAAGACCCCATTATTGAAACAATACTTGGCTGCTTCTTTCTCTTTGAAGAACGGTGACAGACCACACTTGTTGAAATTCTAAGTTTTTTTGTCTCGCAGGAGGAATATAATAAAAAAAACTATAATGTTCATGGTAAATATCTATGTGGCCCCTTTTTGTTGTTCTTAATATAGAGAGTTGTTAATTTTGGAAAGAAACGAATTGCCTTTGTCTGTTCTGGGAGTCCTGAAGAATGCTCTTGTTTTTGTCCATTTGATGCTTTCTCTATATGTTTGGAACGGTGTGGGGGGGTTACTGACAAAAACAACTAAATTTTTTTAATCGGTGTATCTTACTTTTATTCATTTTGTATATTTAATACATATAAAATATTAAAAAGCGTAAACTCATGTGGTGGTGGTGGTGGTGGTGGTGTAGTAAATATACTCTGGTTATACCCTTTTTTTTTTTTGACTGTGTTGGCCCCGTGCTGCGTCCACGTGAGCCCATACTTTCGGTCGATCTTAGTGACTACTTTTTTTGTTGCAAGCAATCCACTAGCATCCATCCCATCGCAAGAAAAAAGAAAGCGACGCTCCAAAATTTTTCTTTCCACCCATTTCCATTACATTCTTCAACAAGCTAATTGAGCCATATCTACCATGTCCACCTTGATCCCACTAGCCACCTACAACTTGAACTTGCAGCCATTCAACCCTGTGCCAGCCATTGAAGACGACTTCCCTGTCACCATCAGAATCACCTTGGCTTCCTTGGACCCCGAGGCTGCTGATGACAAAGCTGAGCCTTCCACTTTGAGAATCTTGAAGAAGTCCAATGACTTCCTTGACGATGATGACTTGGCCGACTTGGCCGACTTGGAAGCTGAAGAGGATGACGATGAAGAAGAAGAGGACGAGTTGGATGAAACTCCAAAGAAACTTAATGGTAAGAAGAATGCCGATGAGGATGACGAGGATAGTGATGAAGATGATGAAGATGATGAAGATGGCGATATCGAAGAATACGTTGTCTGTACCTTGTCTCCAAAAACTCAATACCAACAAACCCTTGACTTGACCATCACCCCATCGGAAGAAGTCTACTTTGTCGTCACTGGTTCCTACCCAATTCACTTGACTGGTAACTACGTTGAACACCCAGCTGACGAGACAGACTCTGAAGAAGAAGACGACGAATACGACGAGGATGAATATGACTTGACTCCAGATGAAGACGAAATCATCTACGGTGCTCCATTTGACGACGATGAAATCGACGAAGACGATTCTGAGGAAGACAATGACGAGTCCACTCCAAAGATTGAACAAATCGAAGATGAGGAAGAAGAAGAAGAAGCTGTTGCCAAGAAGAGACCAGCTGAAGAGCCAACTTCTAAGAAGTCCAAGAAGGCTAAAAAGAACGAAAAGAAGGAAGAAAAGAAGTCTGTTCAATTCACCAAAGAGTTAGAACAGGGTCCAACTGGTTCCACCTTAGTTGAGAAAAAGGAAGAAAAGAAGGCTGAAAAGAAGGCCGAGAAGAAGGAAAAGAACGGCGACAAGAAATTCCCAACCAAGACCTTGTTAGGTGGTGTTATAACAGAAGACAGAAAAGTTGGATCCGGTCCACTTGCCAAGTCCGGCAGCAAGGTCGGCATCAGATACATTGGTAAGTTGAAGAACGGGTCTGTTTTCGACAAGAACACCACTGGCAAGCCATTCACCTTCAAGTTGGGCAAAGGTGAATGTATCAAAGGTTTTGACTTGGGTGTTGCTGGAATGGCTGTTGGTGGTGAAAGAAGAGTGATCATCCCACCAAAGATGGGATACGGATCTCAAGCTTTGCCAGGCATCCCAGCCAACTCCGAATTGACTTTTGACATCAAATTGATTTCTTTGAAATAAGTGCAGCCAAAATGTTTCCTCACTAAAGTATTCTACACGTGACTTAAAATTTTCACTTTCTGTTAGACAGTTTTTTTTGTACACTCGTAAATTGTAATAACAAAATAAACAGGGATAAAGATTAAAGGTACCATATCTGTAGTGATCTGAGTACGAGTTTAGTGTAATGATAAATGGATATACAATGGTGGCGGGGGTTCTCGTGCGAGGGCTGATGCCAGTTGATTACATAAGGACCCGTGGATGCAGAGTGGTAGATAGATGACAGTCGGTTGCTGACTAAGTGGTGGAGAATTGTCGTCGTATAAAAATCGCGTCTCAATGATTTTGCCATACGAGCTGCCAATATAAGACAAAGCCATTAAGCCAAAAAAAGTGTTGGTTAATTTGTTTCCTTTCTTTTGGTCTCAGGGTACAACTACTACTGATTACAATATTCAACCATTGCAATCTTCATCCTACACCAGGGAGATCCATATATTTTTTGCTAGTTTTGGCTAACTATTCCTATCTACCATCTACTCATTAAACTTGTCAGGTTACTATCCGTTGCGTGCACAGTTTGCAAGTTTCCCGTTTAACTTTTTTTTTCAGCAAATTTTTTTTACGTGCTTCCTTGCTTCTCCTGCTTTTCTACCTGTGGTCCATTTCACTTGTTTTAGTACCACTTGACATCTTCTTTGTTTGAATTGCACCGGCAGCTTACACCACACCACACCACACTACTACACTACCCTACACGTCTAACTTGGGTGCGTCAGAACCTATCATCTACAAAAGAAAAATTTCCTGCCCACCATCGACCGATCACATCTCTCGAGAAAGATTGTCGATATTACACACACAACACCACACACCACACACCACACAGAAAAAAAAGCTTCAGAGGTACACTGCCTGCAATCACAAGAACCCTTTGCAATCAATCACCTCCATTCCTCCCCTTCTTCAATTCCACTAGTCTGTTTGAGTTTCCCTCCCTTTCCCAAGTGAACTCCCCCCAGCCATGCTAAGTTTCATCACCGAAGCAAGTGGCAGAATAGCCCAGACTGCAGCCCACAGACCAATTCACTTCATGGTGATACCTGCGTTACTAGCATCCATAGCATACTTGTCCATCATCGATGATTACGTCCCCGAGCACATCAGGGCCCAATACGTGTCAGGCGTCAGCTATTTCCACCCTCAAGGGTCCCCCTCGGATTTGGACAAGTGGATCGAAGTCCACGACACTACCCAGTATGCCAATGCCAACCAAATCAGTGTCATCCCTTTGAGATTCAGAAGATTCCATGACTCAATTCCTCAGATCCCTAACGCCATCAAGATTTCAAACAATGAACAGATCTTGATTGTTCCTTCCGATAAAGCAGAGGCTACGGTAGAAGGTTTGAGCGAGATCACTGAGAATGGCATCACTTGGAAAGCTAGAAATAACGACAAGTTGTCCAAGTATTATGATTACGCCAGATACGGGTTGCTTAGAATCCAGGACGCTATACACAACGCTGATAATTTCGACATCCTCTTGGTGTTTGTTGCCTACCTTGGAATGTGGTACTCACTTATCAAAGTATTTATTGACATGAGACGCATTGGCTCCAAGTTTTGGTTAGCCTTTGGCACGTTGACTTCCTCGACTTTTTCATTCTT
>JAJSEA010000786.1:0-10277 GCA_026724345.1 Candida sp. AC06 | reverse complement strand
ACCCAACTCAACTCTTCGCTCATCCATTCCACACGACTAAATAGTTGCGAATATTTTTTGGTGCCGTGCTATACTCGCCAAGAACTTTCGTGAAGTCCATAGGCGTATCCTTGTCCCGCCTATTCGCTATCTTTGCATGTCTAAACTTTGACTTTATTAAAATCTTTTTCATGCCGTCTATCCAGCTTGCTCACCTTCCTCATCACCATCATCATGCCATACCTAAGATGCGGCTCGTTTTTGAGGCCACACCATCCAGTATCTCAAAAATCACCCTTTACGTCTCTCTTTCCTTTTTTTTTTGTGTGTGTGTGTTGTTTGCTTCGGGATACCAATGTATGTCGGTCATCACCGACGTAATTTCAAAGACCGTTTCATAACCAGTACATCCATAGATAAGCCAGACCAGCATGATGCTTGGTTAGATGGTTGGAGATCTAACCAATAGCCTGCTCGAACACACCTCTACAATCGATATCATGGTATTTAGGCTTTGCCGCTTGTTTGCTAGGCCCAATAAAATTTGAGTTATTTGATATATGCAGCCTGGCTTTTTTGACTTTTCTTCCCTTGCTCGTTCGTTCGGTCGTTCCAAACTGTGGTGGTGGTGGAGTCAACAGAAAGCGGCAAGTCGGGAAAGAGTTTATGAATTCCAGAAGCATCCCGTGTCATTTCCTATCAATCTCAACAATGCGTGAACTACGCAGAAGATGTAACACACCAAAGAGAGAGTGGCTTTTTCTCTTGTATTGGAATACGTCATATACAACTCACGGAAAGGATCCCTTTCTGGGTCCAAAATACCCATCAGGCGCATCCGAGGCTGCATTCAACCACCCCGTCATCTTTGCATCGACACCTGAAGTAGACACTGTGTTGCCCCACCAGGTAATCGGCTTGGGCTCATACATCACGGCAAAGAATACGATGATTGAACTAAAGGCAATCCCGGCATTCAACCCAGTCGACAAGATGTAGTTGTACTTCTGCCACCACGCTTCATACCGCTTGCGAATGTAGTACATAAACGCATACGCCACATAGAATCCAGGAATGTAGTACGACAAGTTATAAGGTGCATAGTGCAAAAACCCACCAATTATTACCGACGGCTCTAGATACTTGACGTACTTCCTTGGACCGCATCTCTTAACCACGATACATGGGAAAGCTAGCAAGAATCCAATTAGGAAACACCATTGCAAAATGGGGTACAACCCACTAAAAACCTTCTTGGGCCCAATAACCCCCCATAGCACAGAAGCGGAGTAAAATGTACGGCCATTTGGACATGTGAACTTCTGAGCATTGTCGGGACTGCAATAATCCTTGATACCACCATTTAATTGGAAGTTCAACACACCCAATTGGATGAACGACGCAATGAAAATCGAAAGTACTTGAGCTCGAAACATTGCTCTCGGTGGTAGTTTGGCATAATGTCCTTGCTTGAGTCCATTGATGAATGACTCTGCCTGCCCATCAATGTTATATCCCAACGCCTTGATGAAAGCCAACGCCAATCCATTTCCAGGAATAGCATACCCCACAATCAACTCGACTAAAACGTTCAACCCAAACGAAAACCCAGTTCTTGCATAAATACTAGTCAATGGCACCAAAAACAACACGTTTATTCCCAAGGCAAAAAATATCCCCCACACTGGGGTCTGTGCTGGGTACACTTTGACACAGATGATTGCGAGTATCAATGAAATCACGACAATTGAAAAGTACGCCCATTCTGAAACCTCTGGATATGCTCTCATCATTGTACTGTGTGGATCATCAAAACCATCGTAGTTGGATCGTTTGAAGCTCTTGACAACTTTTCCGAGTGACTTGAATGAATCAAATATTTCCCGGTGATTCATGCCCATCTCATAAACAATGTGAAAAGGGTAAAGAGCAAAGAAAGCACCATAAACAACCAAGTTGGCTGCAGTGTAGAAAGGCGGACCCACCTCTTGGTACTTTTCCTGATCAAACAAACTTTGCTCATTGACAATCGAAGTCACAGCATACCGCTCGCCTCTGTTTGAGAACAATCCATTGTCGTTGATCGGAAGGAATCCTGTCCATTTGTAATTGCTGTACCAAATTCCAAGAATGGCAAAGAAGGCGATAATCATACCTATCATATTATTCACGGAATTGTAGAATGGGACTTGCAAGGGCTGGTTCAATGCACTCATGTAATTCCAGTCAAAGGTGGTTATCGGATTCAACCCCAACCCTCCCACTGACCCAGTGATAACAGCAAGATTTTGACTGTTCGGCAGAATCCAAGTGATCCAGTTGAATGTAGATAACGCTTGGAAAAGATAATCTGGAACCCAAAAATAAACAAACGAGGCAGCAAACGTAATGAAAAAGAACTTGTAGCTTGAAATCTTCCAACCATTTATGTTCTCTTTTTTCCCAGGAGTCAACAACGTCTTGTTCAACGCTAATGAGGGCAAGATAGTCGGCCATACTGCTTTCACCGGGTACACAGCAAACTTTCTCATAATCCCTGCTAGCCCAACTCCCAAGAAATTCGTGGACAAAATCAACAACACCTCGTACCCCCAATCCACCCATTCGTTGTTGTAAAACCGATCTGATTTCTGCATTAGAATGTTCCATGCCACATATGACGTGCTCCCACCAGTCACACCGCAGAAAATTGTCGCCAACATTTGCTCCTTGTATGTGTATGGTCCTGGGTTTAGATCTATCGTGTACCTCCAAACTTTGAACTTCCATTTCGGCAACACCCACTCACAAATCAACCCTGAAGGGTACAAAAATACCTGCACCACGGACATTGCAAGTGAAATCGCTGGTCGTCTCTCCGAGAAAAACTGGTTGATCACGGCACCCATCGCAGTCCAGAAAACACCAATCAAATAAACTCTGAATGTTTCAATAGGGACATTAGGATCGTCGTATGGGAAGGTGACGGATCTCACTTCAGGGTAAGGCGACCAATAGGCGATTAGAGCTGCCTCTAACCTAGTTTGTAAATCCCAATCCACAATATCATGGCTCTCTGGAACAACTTCAGTGATTTCTGACTTTTCTATCGACTGGACATTAACGGCATTGTCTTTGAGTTTCTCGTGGCTGCGTTCTGTATCGGAATTAGCATTTGACAGTGGATCCTTTGACTTGCTTGATGTCACTAGTTTGTGCCAAAGTGTCAAATCTTCCTCTGGTATGTTCACATCGGTGTCGTGCTCTGTGCATCCCTTCTTCAACACTTCAAGGGCTTCATCAAGCGACATTTCGCTGGTTTTCTCGAGTATGAACGTAATCTCTGGCGGGAGTTCGTGCAACGATTGCAACTTGTCAAAATGCAATCTCTTCAAGACAAACCATTTCTGAGCATCTGTCAAGGCGCTCAGCACAGATCCAATTGAATGAGGATTAGACACGATTCTCTCCAAATTGACTTCGTGTTCATATATATCATTGTGATTATGGGCGTCTTGGCTAGCTGACATGGTTGATTTCACACCTCAAGATGACTGTGGGAATACATTCCTGACATTTCTCGTGGTGATTGTTCCCTTATATATCCCCTGAATAACCCCCCTTCTTCTCTTATTCTTCTAGTTTCCTAACCTGATGCGGACAAATCTAGCGTTGGTCTGATCCAAGCGTTACAAAAAAAACGCTATCTCTGCTGATGATTTGAGCATGACCTCTATTCCCTGCGGATCACATCAGGGATGTATGATCGATACCCCGTGGGGGTGATTCCGAGCGGACTGGCTCTTGCTCTTTGTTAGCATATCATCATTGGTTGTCAGCAATGTGTGTGAACGACAAGGAGTCAAATGGTCGCTGAGGAAACCGCAGCAATTTCTCCGTGGAAATGTCAATGAATATTCTGCCTGATAGACTATCCCTCAAGTAAGCATCATGTGTTGTTTCATATGCTGGCGATTGTGTGTTGAAAGAAAGGAAGTGTGTTTGCGTCGTGTTTTTTTGTCCCCTTGAATCCCAATTTGAGTTCGCTTCTTTGGTTGCAAGACAACGCCAGGACCGCAACATATCAACCACAACAAGTAGACGCTCTTTCATAGACCAATTAGACATGGCATAACCTAGTTCCTCCTTTAGCACCCACACACCGTCCATGTCTGAGTCAAACTTGTAGTTTCCGGTTGTCTCTTCCTCCACGCCAACGCAAACTTCCAGTTCCAGAGAAGGAGAACCATCAAGATAATCACAAGAGTCCACCTTCTCTAACAACCGTCTTAAACTACTGGCAACTTTGCCATTGTCCATTGAAATCAACCACTCTTCAGAGCTGTATTGCAACTCATCGAAAAGTCACGTGTGCTCCTGCATCCAGACCTATACGCAGAAAAATTTATTTTTCAAATCTTTCTCTTTTTGCCTGTTAGTAGTGAAGACCGAAACAACACCTGGGTTAGAAAACAACGCATTAGTCAATCAAGAGGTGGCTGTCTCATTCCTTATTATTTCCCCTAGCTATACAGTTTGTCAACAGCGTCATAAACCATGGATGATTTTCAAACAGAGGTGGCTAGAACCCAATCACCCAAATCATACTTATACACCACCCTAGCACAAATCCATCTAGGTGAAATTGCATCGTGCATTATTGCAAAGTTGATAGCCCATGGACGGTTAACAGCGAAGGATATCAGCGTCAGAACTAAGATCCCTATCAAGAATGTCAAGACGGCTTTGGTCTCCTTGATTCAGTTGAACTGTCTATACTATTGGGAAGAGAAGGAGAAGAAAGTTTTCTACAGTTTGAAAGAAACTGGGTTGTTGTTGTTCTTGTACAGTGGTGACATTATAAACCATATCAAGAAAGAGTATGGGGAGGACGAAGCAGAGATCATTCAGAACATTTTGACTTACGGACATGTCAGAGTTGACGATTACTTATCCCAGTTCAAAGATGACAAAGCGAAACAGATAGAGGAAGAGAATAGATTCTTGAGGTTGTTCAATGACAAATGGTTGGTGAGATTACAGGATTTCGACTTTCATCCATTAGATGATATCTGGAACAAGGTTTACAACGAAGCCTTGGCAGAAACACCAAGAGCGTCCTTCACCTCGGAAACCAAACGTGTCCAAGAAGCTCAAGACAAGGCAAAGATAAAGTTGACTACATTGTTAGAGTCTGGTCAAGCGTCCAGTGATTTGTTCACTGAAGTGAATGGTGTCAAGAAGTTGAAGCCGGAGTTGGTGATCACTTTCAACTTGGAACGTTTCCAAAAACATTTAAGAACAAATGCATTGGTTAGCTTGGTCAAGGCAAGAATTGGATTATTGACAGCGATTATCTTTGAAGCAGGGTTGAAACACATTGAAAGTAACAGTCCAGATTTGAGATACCCAATCTTGGATATCCCTGGGTTGGTGAACGATCCAACATCTGCCAAAGAGTTCATTATCAAGGCGGAAAACAAGTTGGCAAGTGAAAAGAAGATTACCTTTTCTGCCAGAGACATAGAGAGATACTTGCCCAAACAAGTCGACTTCAACAACTCCATCATCACACCAACATTCGCAAAACCCAAAAGACCATTTGAGAACGGGGATGCCTCTCCGGATTCCAAAAAGCTCAAACTTGAAGACGGAACAGCTGCCTCCAAACCTGCATTCGTCTCCGACGGACCCAAATACAACTCCAGCATTATAGAACAACATTTAAAACTATTACTCAACGGCACAAACACAGCATTCGTCTACGAGATTTCACCAGGTAACTATGTTGTGCCATTCGCCAACTTGACCAAGATATTGAAGCAATTCAACTTTGAGATGCTTGTCAAGACCACATTGGGGGAACAAGGATTCAGAATATTACGATGCATCAAGGCCATGAGATTAGTTGACGAGAAAGCCATCTCCAACGCTGTTTTATTAAAAGAGAAAACCGTGCGTAGTGAAATCTACCACCTCATCAGGGCCAACGTGATTGAGATCCAAGAAGTCCCAAGAAGTGCCGATCGAGCAGCATCCAAGACATTCTACTTGTTCAGACACAAGGAGAACTACCCATTCTTGGTCAACTGCTTGATCCACGACATGGCGATGATTCTTAACGGCATAGAGAAGTTCAAATCGGAACACCACATCTTGCTCGAAAAGTGTAACCGTATTGATGTCCAGGGCCAAGAAGAACAGTTGTTGTTGGAGTCAGAGTTGAAGACGTTGCACGGTTTGCAAAACAGGGAAATTTCAAATATAGTGAGGTTGAATAGGCTAGTTGTTCTCTTTTCTATATTCAGCCAGTAAATAAATAGCCTATTGTCCGTTAGAGATTTCGACCACCCTCCTAAGTATCATAGATCATGTCTCACAATCATTTCACACTCACCCTAAAAACTTTTTCTTTGTCGTGGTGGAACTTGCCTCCGGAAATCACCTGGTAGCTCAGGATTCCTTTCTCCTAACGCAACCCCTCCTCCGTTTTGAACAAATAAGATTTCACCCTTATTCACTTACGTAATGTGTGAATTACATACAACAAACCTTCTGTATTCCAACTACTTATCCTATACGCTTCTCACTACCTCCTTATCTACTTACTCATCGTCTTCACCAGCGGCTTCATCCTTGCCGAGACCCACGTACGCATGCGGGATGTCGACGGTAGCGTCAAATCCACCCCATCCGACTCTCTTCAAATGGACCTGGCTGCCGTGATCCGAAGGTACGTTGTGAGCCACGTCAAACCCGCCCACGATGCCCGCGGGCCAGTCGACCAAGAGCACCAGGAACGCAATGGCCCACCCGAGCAAGTTCCAGGTGGAGTGGGCGTAGTTCTTGACGAGGTACGCGGGCAGCGGCCACGTTGGCTGGCCCTTGGTGCCCATCGTGAGCATTCTTCTGCTGTTGAATGAAACGATCTTGGAGCTTGGGATGCGTTGAATTGGTCTGGTTAATCTGAACATGGTTGATTGGTGGAAGAAGAAGGAAGGAGGCAGAGAAAGAGAGAGAGAGAGAAAGGGGGGAGAGGAGGGGATATTTATAGCGGAGAGGAGAGGAGTACGGGCTTGGTGGCAAACTATGAATGATACATGTGCATGTACAGATTTGGAGCTTTTGTTTTTATGCAATGCAACTGTATTATATTTTGGGAACAATAAAGAGTTCCTAGGTTTATTTCCGTATTGATTCTGCACGATTGCGAAATGATAGAGGGAGAAAAAACTGTCGGAGAGGAGGTTCAAACCCCGTGAAGTCTAAATCCCAGCTGGCTCTTTCGAAGTCCGAGCTGAATGAGAGGCAGCTTGGCCTGGTCTGTTATGCCGACCTCTAGTGGCTAGCAATTGTAAAGCAAGTCAAACCCTACAGCCCGTCAAACGGCACGCATATCTCGTAGAAAGCAAACGACCTCTAGATACGCTGCACACACACATTTACCCAACTGCCCCTTTCCTTTTGTAACATCATGGTCGACCAAATTGCATTGCATTCGCCTACATTTTCTCCCAGCCACAGTAACATCTCTTCACGTGTGGAGTTCTATTTTAATCCCGACGGGATCTTACAATTGCTCTCGCAACTGGTAGCGGCGCGGATTCCCCACTTCTTACTCCCCATTCAAACAAAGTCATGTCGCAGTTATACATAAAATCAAACTATAAACAACATGGTACCTAAACTTCATCCTCAGGGACATCGTCGCCTTCATCCATGACGTCCTTATCCGGCTTGACGTAAACCTGCGGGATCTCAACCGTAGCATCGTACTTGTCAAACCCGACGCGTTTCAACTGGACCTGGCTGCCGGTATCCCTCGGCACGTGGTCGACGGCGTCGAAGCCCTTGACGATGGCTAGTGGCCAGATGATCAAGAGCGTCAGGAACGCGAGGGCCCATTGGACGAACTTGCGCGCCTCTTGGCCGAAGTTCCGGAAGATCGAGCTGGACAGCGACCAGGTGGGCTTCCCGAAGGTGCTGTCCCCGATGAAGCGTCTGCTGTTGAAGGAAACGATCCTGGTCCTGGTGACGGCGGAGGCCGAGGCGGAGCTGCGGGTCATAGTTTGAATTGGTCTGGTTAATCTGAACATTGTCGCTGGGGTTTGGAATGAGGAGTAATAAGAAAGAGAGTGGAAAGGGGGCAAGAGCTGGAGATGTGGTTTTAGAGGAGTATTTATACTAAAGAGAGAGAGGTGGACGGGGTGGGTAAGCAAGAAATAGTGTTGCTCTGATATGATATGATACGATGTTTGTGTGTTCGAGAAGATTGTCAAAGAAAGTTCTATCAGTTTCAGTTGCGCTTGCGATTGCGATTGCGAAAAAAAAAGAGACTGTATATGGAACCACAGGGTAGAATTACACACTTACAAAGTATCCTTAAATCCCGCAAAATCAAACTGTTCCTCTGTTGGGATACCACCGACGCTGTACTTCACTTTAACTCTTAATTTTATCTTTGCACCTTGTTTACCCACAATCTTCAAGATTTGCCTTATTGGCGATCCACCAGGAGTTAAAGCATCACCTCCGGAAGTTGAAGAGATCGACAATTTTTGGGTCTTTGGAACGGCAATCAATAATTGAAATTGTTCAATTGTAGCGTTTGTGTTTGACGTAATTAAGGCTTCCATGGTGGCTTGACCGTTTTGTGGGAAGGATCTAGGAATGAATGCCACTTTGACGTTTGCATTGTTAAAGGCGAGTATCTCCGCAGCAGCTGGTTGTGGTGGAGTTGCGGTGACTGGAGATCCACCTGATGTTGGGGCGTTGAAAAGATCCAAAATGGCGGAATTGTTTACTGGCTTGCTTGTAGAGTCACCGCCACTGAAGATGTCATTCAACAAGTCTGGTTGTGGTTGAGCTGCAGGAGCTGCAGCAACGTCGTCATCCATCAAATCAAGCAACAAGTTGTCACTTCCACCAGCAACACCACTAGAGCCGTTAGAAGCCTTTTTGATGGCTGGTTTATTGGATGAAGATGATTTGTGTAAAGTCAAGGACTGGCGTTGCTTGACTGGTGGTGGAGGCATACGTGCCAACAATCCTCTCTTCAATGTAGCGTCTTGGCCGAAAATTTGCTGATACTCAACGGCTCTAATTTGAATTTCTAAGTTGGTATCATGAGTCTTTGAGCTCAAGATTAGTCTCAAGTGTTCAATGACCAGTGAGTCTTTAAACTTGATTGACAATTTGATAATGGCGGTTAAAGCATACGACGTCAACTGGACAGTCTCTGATTCTGAAAACGTCGAGTTGTTGATGGAGTCGTCAATGAGCTTGCTGATGGTTTGTTCGGTGATTGTAACAGACTTTTCCTTAATCTGAGTAGTCGTGTTCAAGACCAAATCTCCATATTCACCAACAGCCCACACGGTAATCAAGGCTAATCCGTACTGTGTTGGTGCCTCTAAATACGATCCAACCAACTGACTAACTGTGTGTTTCTTCAATTCTTGGTCGCCACATTGCAAAATCAACGCAAGGATACTGGAAATAATATCTGAGGTCAAGGAATTACCACCAACTTTCAACATTCTAATCAAGGTATCGAAATGCCATTTCTCATTAGGAGAATACTTGTTGGCTGCGATAGTCAACTGTGACGTCACAAAAGATTTCAATTCTGGATCATTGCAATTCTCCAAGAATGTCAATATCTCACGGGCTAGCACACGAATGTTCTGTTCGTTGAGAATACCGAATGACAACTCCAAGGCTCTTCTACGGATGGAAATGTCACCATCGGACAAACAGCTGACAATGGTGGATCTGTGTCTTTGAACGGCCAACGGCTCGATGTTCACCACGGTTAACAAAGTGTCTAAGGCAACGTATCTAGTGTTGTTATCCTTGGTGGACAAGAACTTCCCCAATATGTTAACCCCCAAGATTTTCAACGATTGGTCTGATGGGATGGCAAAAATTGTCTTTACACATTCATACAATATAGCGTGAGCGGCGTTCTTACCGCTGTCCAAGTTGGACGCAACTTGGGTTAATATATCATTGATCTCTTCCAAGTACTGTGGAGGACACTGTTCGTCCAGCGCCAACAATCTCAAGGTCGACAACAATGCCACCTGCAAGAATGGATCGGTGGTACCCGTGACATCGTAATCCGGTTGGTACCCACTGGTGGTTGTTCTCTTCAAGTTGGCAACAATTTTGGGGATGGTTTTCAACAATACTGGTCGGCTCTCTTCGGACGCCAAGTACAATGCATCTATCAATCTCAACGCACCCAATAACAAGCTGGACTGCTTCTCGTTGATCAAACCTGGCACCTTGGGCAAGAATATTTCAGCTAGTTCCGG
>JAJSEA010000785.1:0-10278 GCA_026724345.1 Candida sp. AC06 | reverse complement strand
ACAACGAAACCGCCTCCTCATTCCTTCTTTGTTTCGTATTCGTCTTTGCAGAACTTGGGTTCGCCAAAGATGCTATAATGGAAGATATTATACCACGTGATTGGCTGACAATTCTTGTCATCCTCATTAGCTATAAACTGAATCAGTCGTTTTGCCCGTCTCAAAGATCTCCCTGTCTGTAGGTTCACAACTTGACTGTAGGTCTTGTGTCGTGGCAGCTTGTACATGTCCTCTTCAAAGTTGATCAACTCCAACGGCAACACGAATCCCTGATCGGGGAAACTGCCCCACGACATCATGGGTTCATAGAACTGGTTTCTCTTATTAATATACTCTTTCCCATCATTCACGTAAATCGACGGACTGCACCCACCACCCCCGCAATCGGAATCGTAATTCTCATCCACGCCAATATCCGCAAACTTGCCACCTCCATCCTTATCAAACTGTTCTTTCTTCGTGAACAACCGCGGGCTGAACTTGTACGTGAGCATCTCGCCCGTTTTCCGCTTGAGCGAATCCGCAACCATGTCGGTCTTGTCGTCCAAGCCATCCAACTTGTGCTCTACGGTGTTCATGAGCTTCGTCTTCTTGAAATCAAGCGTGTCCCTCACCGCCTCCTTGGTCTGCATCAACTTGGTGATCTTGTAGTCGAGCGCGTCATCAAACTTCTCGTCAAGCTTCTCGATCGTCGTCTTGGGATCGTGCATGAACCCCTGTGACGTCGCCTTGGTCTTGTCCTTCTTGGTGCTTAACTTGTCGTGGATTTGTCGGATTGCTTGGGACTGCACTTCCTCGACGTCCGGGTAGACCACGGCGTTGTTGTTCGGGGTGGTGTTTGCAAGTGCGGTTGATGTTGATGTTGATGTTGCTAGGATGTCGGAATCCTCGTACTCGCCGTACGGAGGTAGGTCATCGCCTCGGACAATAGGCTCAACGTAGAGTCTCCTTCTGAATATCGGTAAGATATGGATCATCTGATTCTGGATCTTCAAACAATAACTGCCCTGTTGATTAGTTGGGTTCACGTTGCAATACACCGCATGCACCAACGACTCATAATTCACTTGTTTCAACCAGATGTTGGCAAACTTGTCGAAAAATGACGAGATACTTGTATTGCTCAAGTAGTTCTTAATCGAAATGATTGGTGAACTACCAGTACCTCCCGCCGGAACACCACCACCACCACCTCCTCCTCCTCCTCCTCCTCCTCCTCCTCCTCCTCCTCCGCTCGCCTTCATCTCCGGCTCTGTCTCATTAAACATAAACACAATCATGGGTTTCTTCTCACTCAACTGACTTCTGAAAATCGGCAAGTACTCGCTCAGCAAGCTCAACACGCTCTTATGGTATATATTCGACGTGGTGTTTCTGATGTCTCCTCGCGTTCGGGCACGGGGGAGCTCGGGGACAACCATGTAGTAGTCGACCAAGGACAACAAGCTGGGCATATCAAACGGGATGCTGCGGATCAAGAACTTGTTCAAGTTGCTGATCTGGTGGTTCTGGTTCTGGTAGTTCTTGAACAACGGGTTCACGAGCGACGACGACGGCGTCGTGGTGTTGAAGATGAAAAACGTCTTGAAGACGTCGGGGATAAGGAGCTGGTCTGTCGACGTGAGGTTCATCCATTTCTGGGATCCGGCGTCAGTGGTGTTGGAACTCGGGACGAGGTTGGTCAAGCCTAGGGTTTGGAACATGGTGGGGTTGATGAGCTCCCGGGGAATGAATAGCAAGTTGGTTGCGTTGGTGTTGTTGTTGTTGTTGTGATTGGTATCGTTGACGGAGGGTTCGTGGTACTCGAGGTTGGCCGGTAAGGAAGCTATGCTCATGTTCTGGTATGGGTTGTTGGCGGTCATCAAGGACTGCAAGGACGTAAATAGCTTCTGTTTGGTCTCTCTAAGGGAGAATAACGTCGGCTTGACGATGTTGGGCCATTCTGGAGGGAGCACTAAAGTCTGGGCCAATGCAAGGAGAAACAAATAGATCAAGATCATGGACGTGGTGAGATTTGTGGAAGTAGATGAGATAAAGTATAGAAAAAGAAGCAAGGATGGTTTTGTTTTAAATAGGTTTCTACTGGAGAAATCCCCACCGGTGTGACATTGTTTGATATTCCATAGCGTCACTTAAAAAAAAAAAAAAAAGAGAATAGCTGCAAAAAAAATCGGCAGTGAAAAAAAATGGTACCGCTTTTGTGCAATTTATCACTAAAAAGTATACACCAATATTTTGTTCTTGCCTCGGTGTTGCTCTTTCTCCCACTCTTCATTCAAGGCATACATCTCTCCGTTCTGATTAAGGTAGAACTCCTTCAAGGGTTCCTCCTCAGGTTCTTCATGAGAAAGACGCTTTCTTCTCCTCGAGCTCGATCTTCTCACCGGAGCTCCTGCTTCTCCACCACTAGCGTCTCGACCTGGTTGAGGCATATGAGGAAGCTGGTTGTACTCTTCAGCCGTTCCCTTCCTGCTATAGTCAAAGTTCAAATCCTCTAGCAAGTTCAATCTCGAGATGTACAACGTGGTGGCAAACATCACTAAGTTGATCACCCAGAGAAACGTCGACACGATGATCACCGCGCCCATTCCTCTCCGCATGTTCCAGATCTCTTGCGTCCTGCGCTGGTCCTCGGGGAAAATAGTGGTAATGACGACAATAAACGCAGCAAACTTACAGATCGTGGCTGTCAAGCAATAAAAACTGCCATTTCGGACCTCGTAGTTTATAATCTGGAACGCAAACAAGAAGGAAATAACCAACGAGATGATCCCGTCCGCAATCAAGTATCGGTAGTAACCGCCAGCAATATCCTGGTCGTTCTGCAATAACAACGAGCTCAACACGATCTCCACGATACTACAACACACTTCAAACACATATAGCACGAAATTCGCACTGAGTGTGAAATGCTTGTCCTGGTACTCCTGCCCAAACCTGTCCCCTCTGATGCCAATAACCGGCCGGTTCATCACCTGCTGGATCAATCTCTTCTCCAACATCTTCTGTGGCGTCATCTCGTCTCCTTCTCCCTCGCCAGAAACGATCCGCTTCTGTGGTGGAGGAGGCTGTTGTGGCGGGTACATCTGCGACGGCTGCGGCATCGCTGGCAAGTTATTGTTGTTGTTCTGTCCGGGATCACTAGGGTACGGTGCCACGGGTGGTGCTCGAGGCAAGGTATCTTTAGGTGGAGGAGGTGGTGGTGGAGGTAACAGCGATTTCTCTGACGCTTCATTAACATATCCCAAATGGTCCTGGGGAACCTGAATCGCGATTGAATATTTAGCTCTTCTTGGCTTCGTTGCCGTCTTGTTGTGATCTCTCTTCGGCAAATTTATCGGCTCCGACCGTGTTGTTGTTGTTGTCGTGGGCTCGTGGGGCGGTGACGGGTTCTGGGTATTTCGATCATCGTGCTGCCTCAACTTGTTATACTTGGAGCGTTCGTTAATCTTGGTGGAGTATAGCGGGATGATGGTGTCCAACGTGAGTCTGCTCGAGGATGCGTTGTCGTCATTGTCCGGAACGAGCATGTCTGCGTTCGTGGGCGTGGTGTTCCGGGACCTTATCTTTTGTTCGCTCTCGCCGTAGTCGAAGCGGGAGACGTCGCTGACCACGCGTATGTCTTCTCCCCCGTAGGGTCTAAACGGTGGCACTGTCATTGGTGGTGGTGGTTGATGATACGAATATTTGGTAGGTTAGTGATAATGTAATATAAAGAAATAAATAGACGATGCAGTTGCTCTTGTTGTGGTTGGCCGGCTGCCAGTTTTTTTGTTTAAGGTTTCTGGTCAAGCAATTTGTTACAAAGCCAAACAAACGCAGATCTTTGGGTCTCGCGGACACGACTGATTTCCATCAGGTCGTTGATTGCAAATTACCCGATTAGTGCGTAATGACAACACGTTAAAAAACGCATCAAAATGCGTCTCAATAGATAAAAAAAAATAATAATCCCTGGTTGCAGAAAATAATGTAAGCCACCGTAAACTCCACACACACACACTGCCAGGTGTTCACGTGAGTAGCATCAGATGGCATGGTGAGTTATTCATTTGACAGTGCCACAGGGTGCTCGAAACATACTACATATAAGGATTGCTCTCGTCTGTTTATTCTCCATTCCTTTCTCTTCACTCCATCTTCACGTGAGCACCATCGAACAAGCACATAGTCAAGTGATTCAACCTCGGTGGCGGATACGTCGTGCCCGGCTTCAACTCCAACGTCTCAAAACTCTGTGCCAACCTGACCAACACGTACCCGGCTTCAGTCAAGGCAAACTGCTGTCCCAAGCATATCCTAGGACCCCCATTGAACGGCAAGTAAGCCCAGCCCAAGTTCTTAGTCATTGGCTCAAACCACCTCTCGGGTCTGTACGCATCCGCATCCTCGCCATAATACTTCGGATCCAATTGCGTAGCCCCAATGCAATATTGCACCGGTTCGCCCTTCCTCACCAAAACAGGGCTCTTCCCGTCAGGTCCACCCCCACGAGGCAACGTCGTGTCTCTAGTTGCGACTCTGATGTTTCGTGGTGCACTGGGATGAAACCTGAGCGTCTCGTTCAACACCGCTTTCAAGTACTCGCATCTCTTCAAGCTCTCAAACGTGATTTCGTCAACACGGGACTCTGGCCCCACGCCAAACTGAACCGCCACTTCGGCTGTCAACTTGGCCCAGAGCTGTGGACTGTGCGCTAGTTCAAACACGGCGAAGGATATCAACCCTGCGGTGGCGTCCTTGCCCGCGATCAAGATATTCAACGACTGATCGCGCAACACGTTGGGGTCCCGCGTTTGCTTAACGAGCTCGTATAGGAACACATACCCGTTCTGCTTCTCAAGATCTTCCGGGGTTGCGCTCAATGCTTTGTTCACGTAGTAGTCGGTGAATCGGTGTATGAGTGCGTTGCATTCTCGAAACTCCTTGTTGTTGACCAACCAGTACAAGTTCTGTAATGCGGCCCTCGTCGTGCAGTAGATCAGTGACTTGTTGAAAGCCTCCGCGAAATGGTTCCTTTCGTAGAACTCCCCATCGTCGTTGTACCCAATACTCTCGTTCTTCAACGAATGCACCGACTCACCAAACAAGAACTCCGTAGCTGAATCCACCGTAAACCCAAACAACAACTCCTGGATGTCAAAATACTCACCCCGGTTCTTCTCAACGTGTTTCTTCAACAACTGGAAATGTGGCTCAAGCATCTTGACATGCGCAATCTGCTCCCTCGCAAACTGTGGTCTCAACATCGCCCGACTATGCTTCCACCCTTCCCCATCCAACGTGAATATCCCGTACCCCAACAACGGCTTCAAGAACCTGATCCTCCCACCGAGCGAAAAGTCATCGAACTGCGTCGCCAAGACCGCCTTGATGTTCTCCGGGTCCCGAGTAAGAATGATATGGATGCCGAAAGTATAGCTCGAGAAAGTATCCATGCCCCCTCCACGGAACCGCGCATGCACCAAGTCCGTCTGCCTTCCAATCTTCTTCGCCTTGAGAAACTCCCGCCCAAACTTGAACCCATACCATCCGTCGTACTGGGTGTGCGTGAACGGCGCCGCGCCGAGCTTGTGGCGCAAGTAGATGGTTCGTGCGTGGGAAGCCACGTAGCGGAGAATGAACCATACAGGGAGTGCAATGTACCAGTACTGGAGGAGTTGCTCAATCATCTTTTTGATGCTTCTAGGCTATGGGAGGGATTAAGGTTTCTCTGTATCTTTGACGTATCGGTGCCGTGCGACAATTTAATTTTCTTGTACATAACTGGGGGGAGGGGGGGGAGAGGAGACCGGCAACGTTGTTGATAATCCCTGGAACAATGGGGGGAAGCAGGGGGGAGAGAAATATTGAGCAACGGAAAGTGCCGATCGCTGAGGGTAAGCGTAGGCGTGGTCGACCAACTCTGAGTGGGATGCAGTGCAACATGTTTGCAACCTGGGGGGTCCTTCTTAGACCAGAGGCAACCCCTCGTATCGATGCAAATTACCCTTTTGCGTTCATGTCGAATAACGTCGCCTGTCACCTTTTGACACTTGTGTCAAGCACGCCTTAGACATAAGAAAGCCTACGTAATCATCAAAGTCTGGGCCAAACATGAAAACGTACGACAATTACATCCCCCCACAAGAGCTACAGCCTACGGTGGGAACAGGGGGTGTTAACTTTCTCCCCCCCCCCCCCCCCTTTCGAATTTGTTGGCCGCAGAGCAAACCCGTGGCAAAGCTGCTGCGGAGAAGGGAAACCACCAGAGATGTCCGAATTTTTACACAAAACCAAACGGTAATTTATCGCCGGCCACCACAAATTAGTGTGTAATTACTGAACTACTTGCATATGGAAACAAAGTCAAACCAAAACCTATTGCATCTTGACGTATGCCCCGTCAAACAAGCACATCGTCAAGTGTGCCAATCTAGGTGGTGGGTACTCAGTTTCGGGGTCCTGTGACAAGCTAGGGAATTCCTGAACAAGTCTAACCAAAACGTAACCGGCTTCGGTCAAAGCAAACTGTTGTCCCAAGCAGATTCTTGGACCACCGTTGAATGGCAAGTAAGCCCATCCCAAGTTTCTAGTTGATGGCTCAAACCATCTTTCCGGTCTAAAATCAGCAGCATCGGCGCCATAATAAGCAGGATTTGTCTGAGTTGCCGAGATGGAGTACTGCACCACCTCATCCTTCCTGATCAAGATAGGATCCTTGCCGTTGGGGCCACCGCCTCTTGGTAAAGTCGTGTCTTTAATCGCAAATCTTGCGTTTCTTGGGACACTTGGGTGTAATCTCAACGTTTCGTTCAACACGGCTTTCAAGTACTCACATCTCTTCAAGCTCTCAAAGGTAATCTCTTCAACACGAGAGTCCTCACCCAGCCCAAAGTGTGATTCAATTTCCTCTCTCAACTTGGCCCAGATGTGTGGGTTCCTGGCCAACTCAAACACAGCAAAGGACAACAACCCAGCAGTGGTGTCCCTTCCAGCCAACAAGATGTTCAAAGACTGGTCACGCAACACATTGGGGTCTTTCGTCTGCTTGGCAAGCTCGTACAAGAACACATACCCGCCTTGTTTTTCAAGTTCCTCTGGGGTAGCATCCAAGGCTTTCTGAACATAGTAGTTGGTGAACTTGTGGACAATGTCGTTGCACTCCTTGAACTCTTTGTTGTTGACCAACCAGTACAATGTCTGTAAAGCAACTCTGGTGGACAAATAGACTTGCGACTTGTTGAACGCGTCGGCAAATTTGCGTCTTTCTTCAGCCATGTCCTTCGTATCGTAGCCAATTTCCTCGTCCCTTAAGGAGTGCACGGACTCACCAAATAAGAACTCCGTCGCTGAATCAACGGTAAATCTAAAGAACAATTCCTGGATATCAAAGTATTCACCCTTGTGCTTAAGAATATGCTTCTTCAACAACTGGAAGTGTGGTTCCAACGACGTCACATGAGCAACTTGTTCTCTGGCAAACTGTGGTCTCAACATGGCTCTGCTGTGCTTCCAGCCTTCGGCGTCCAATGTGAAGATACCGTACCCCAATAATGGTTTGAAGAACTTGACCCTGCTGCCCAATGAAAAATCACCAAACTGGGTTGCCAAAAGCGCCTTGATATTCTCGGGGTCCCTGGTGAACACCACATGGTTGCCAAAAGCATAGCTGGAGAAAGTGTCCTCATTATCGTGGAAACGGGAGATGATTAAATCAACCTGCCTCCCAGCACTTTTAGCTTTGAGGAATTCACGGCCAAATTTGAAGCCAAACCACCCGTCTAGTTGGACATGTGTGAATGGCTTAGCGCCCAACTTCTTCATCAAATAATTGGTCCTGGCATGAGCCACGATCTGCTTGATAATGACCAACAATGGCAAGACAATGTACCAGTAATGGAAGATCTGGTCGAGCATCCTTTGTTTGAATAGTTGAGGTGGTGGTGGTGGTGGTGGTGAAAAACCTTGCAGCCCAAAAGGATCAGCCAAATTTTTTTTTGGCTGTGAGGAAAAACCTTGGCCGTACGCCAGGGCTTTTATAGCGTGGGAGTGCCACAGCACAAAACACAGGGCGTGCAGGGCAGGGCAGGGCAGTGAGGGGGTTGACAGGTGGACAGCGAATTCCAGTGAGGAAAAAACTAATCCTGTGGGAATGAATGATAGGGGGGAGGGGTAATCAACAAAGAATGGCACTAAAAATGTGTGCACCCCCCCCCCCACAAACACACAATGCCAGTGGGACGTGCAAATTAGACCATATTCTTCCACTGGTGTGTATAATTCAGACAAACAATGATCACAACTACGTTGATAAGGATTAGCAAGATCAGCTGGAATTAGATCATAAGTGTTGTCATTGTAAGAGTTTCCTTGTTGTGCATGTGCAAGAATTCTAGACCAAATCCAGACCGTTGAAAGTGTGTCGGCCAGCATCCAGACAGCTGTGGCAGAAAACTTGGTCGTAAGAAGAAATAGTGATATTGACACATTGCATTGACTTAACTACAGATTACTATACACTAACCTGTTGGTGTTGCTCGTGATGAGCATATGGTGGTGGGAGCTCCTGCTTTTCCTGATGAAGCGGTGTAGTTGATCTTCCTTCAGATCCACTGCTGCTTGCGATTTCTCCCTCGTCTGACACCACTCTTTGCTGACTGGCATTATTCCACTGTTCTTGCAGGGGTGGTTGTTGTTGTTGTTGTTGTTGTTGAGCATTGTCGCCTTGTGGTGGGTTGTGAATATGGACCACGTTAACTGGTGGTTCTTGTGGTGGCGGAGGATGACGATTCCTTGAAAAACCTCTCCAGAACATAAACATCATGGGCAAATGCCACATTCTCCCAAGTCCACCAAACCGTCTTCTTGGCGCCTGGTTGACATTAACGTTCTTGTTGACTGTCTTCTTCTTGTATCGGTTTTGGTTGTTCTGGTTGTACTGCTGGTTGTTTCTGTTGTATTGGTTTTGATTTTGGTTTTGCTGAGCATACTGAGGTCTGTATTGGTCATTGGCTCTATAGTTTTGAGTGTTGTCTCTCTGTTGATTGCTGGAATAGTTTGGCTTTCTGTAGCCACCTTGGGGCTTGTTCTTGGAATAGTTGGATGTATTTCCGCTTCGTTGGTTGGAGCTGGTAGCGTAGTTGCTACGGCGGTATCCCGAACCGTATCCCGAACCGTAGCCAGAACCGTAGCTTGAGCCATACCCTCTGCCTCCGTAACCACTACCGCCCATTCTGTAGCCTCCACCGTATGATCTTCCGTACATGATTTAGTATTTGGTTGTTGATTTGATAATTGATTGATGATTGGTATGATGATGTGTTCAAGTGTGGAAAACAAGACAATGGCATTCCTATTTATACCAAGAGAGCCCCATCTTCAAACTGTTATCCCCTTTCTCCACTTGTGCATGGCAGGGCCGAGGAGCTACACATTGATGACGGTGGATCCTCCCAAATAATTATAATCCGCTGCAAGTGCGGCGGATGACGCAAGATTATAATAACCTGGAACAATAGCCCTGGGCTCACGGAAAAATGCCTCCTCCCTTACACACGATGCATAAAAAAAAAAAGGAAAGTGAGACAATACACCATTCGAGGAGCACATACACGTAAATGATCCAACAGCTGATCGGGGCGAGGGCGAGTCATCATGATGTTTCTTTTTCTTGGTCCGTTTTCTGGAAACTCGATTCGAGGGGAAGTGTCGATGGTGGTGGTCAATTACGAACATCATGTTCAGTCACACCCGGAAAGCTGACCTGATGCTTCTGCAGAACGGGGATGTCACGGTTCGATCACTCTACATTAACGGATTCAAACTAAAAACAAATACCCTTATGCCCAGACTTGTAACTGTTCGTAAAAGTCAACTCTCTTGTGGCCTGGGTTTCTAAGACTACGTGACGTAAAGTAACGAATTTCGTCAACCATGGCTGGATGTCCACAAGTGACAAAGGCAACCGACCCACTTGACTCATGGATTTCTTCAACAACGATCTCTTCGATAGATGGTCTACCTTCTCTGAACTCAATATGGCACAACTTGGACTTGATAGACTCTCTGTCGTCATCCGTCACATCCTTACTGTCACTTTTCTTGTCATCGTCTGAATTCAAATTCAACGCTGGCTTGGTGACGTAAATGGTGGCTTGGATATTTGTGTTTCTCAATGCTTCGAGCTCTTCTTGGAACCATGCTAACAGGGAGTACTCTCTGATAATCCAGATCAACTTCTGTGTCTTCGGGGAAGTAGACAGCAACTTTCTTGCCCCGTACATAATCTCCGAATAG
>JAJSEA010000784.1:0-10320 GCA_026724345.1 Candida sp. AC06 | reverse complement strand
AGTCATCTTGAGGTTCCCTATCTAAACCGGTGACATTGCACATTGTGTTTTCTACGCAGGACAGGTAGACCTCTGGGTCCTCTCGTCAATAACTTCACAACAACACCTTACTTCAGGTTAGTATAAATGGCACAACCTCATCTCTCTTTTTGCCTTCTCTTATGCGTTCAATTTATTTCGGGACTGCGTTTCCTACGAACTCGACCACAAACGTCATTTGCCTAACCCAAATCCCTAACCAAAAGGGAGAGAGTGTGAGTGAGCGAGTCATCTCCCATCACCCAACGAGTGAAGCACAAAAGAGAGGAAAGAGAAAAAAATTAGATTGCAAAAAAAAAACAAAGTACTATGTACCTGCACACAGACAGGAATTTCACAAAGGAGGCGTGGACAGCACAAGAAAAAAAAAAGAAATTTGTTTCGCAATCGATAATCCAACCAATCAGCGCACAGATCAGTTCTTTGCTGTTTGGTTATCGATAACAAATTAAATTTCATCTTGAGTCTGCCACTAGTGCCCTTTCTAGAAAGTCCTGCACATGATTATTTGCCCACGCTTGTGATCTTACGTAATCACTCGCCAGTCCACCAATTTACTTATCAGTTGCAGTCAGCACACCTTCTCCTGCCTACGCTAGCACCTAATCTATCCGTTTACCCCCTGGAGAGATAGAGAACAATTTAACACACAATCAGCCCCATATTTACTGGCGGAGCGTATCTGTTTCTCCACATTTTAATTATCGTCTAATTAGAGTTCTAGGCGTCTTCTTGGTTCTTGGTTCTTCGTCTTCTTGACTCCTGTTCTTTTGTACTGTGATTGATGATGATGGTGGAAAAATTTGAGATAACGGAATTGACACGACAGAGAGAGAAATGTGAAAAACGCCTTGACTCATGGCTAAATTTACGCCGACGGCGACATCTTCCATCGACCTAACTTTAACCACCCCCCATCCAGAGGCACCAGAAAAAATATCTCTTCGCTGGGAACAATGTCCCGAAAAAATCCGGATGTCACTCCCGGCTCTACACGGATCACGTGTCAAGACATCCCACAATTTTTTTTTTTTGCAACCCGCCAAATCATAAAACAGTAACATATTTTTATTTTATAAAAGATATACAAAAGATAGATAAAATCAAACTAACGAGATACACACTTGCATGTGTATAGAAGAAGAAAAACGTAGGAATCCCAAAATAACAGTATATAAAAAAAACTCTCTATCACATCACTCTAAATCAACAAGTATCCCAAAACCAATCCAATTATCCATTTGTAGCCAACAGCCAAGTTCACAGCAGCGCCTTCGTAGGTAGTAGGCACCGGTGGCTGTGGTTGGGAGACTGTGGTGGAGTTGTATGGTATGGTTTCAACACTTGGAGTGGCGGAAGCGGATGGAGATGAGGAAGAAAGCGTCAAGGTTCTGAAGGAAGTGATTGTGAGTGTAGATGACTCGGTGCTGGATGAAGTTGGTTCTTGTGGTGGGATAGAAGTGACTGCTGACTCGGAAGATTCAGCGGCAAGACTGGTAGTGGTGGTGGTGGTGGCTGGTTCTGGAGTAACTGTAGATTCTTCTGAAGTTATCGAAGTACTGGCAACGGTGGTGGTTGGAGTGGTAGATGGAAGTTCAACTTCTTCTTCTTCAACAACAGATGAGGTAGATGGAACTGGGGTAGAAGATACAACAACTGGAGTGGTGGATGAAGTTTCAACAGCAGAAGAGGATTCAACGGAAGAAGATTCAGTGGTGGTTTCTTCAACTGTAGTGGTTTCTTCAACTGGGCTGGTTTCTTCAACTGGGCTGGTTTCTTCAACTGGGCTGGTTTCTTCAACTGGGCTGGTTTCTTCAACTGGAGTGGTTTCATCAACTGGAGTGGTTTCATCAACTGGAGTGGTTTCTTCAACCGAAGACGATTCAACGACCGAAGATGATTCAACCGAAGACGATCCAAGAACTGGGGTCGTTTCATCAACTGGAACAGTTTCAACAACAGACGACTCAGCTTCAATACTAGTGCTGAACAAAGATGAAGGTTCTTCGGTAACTTCAACGGAAGACGAAGAAGAAGTGAATTCAATGTTGTATTGTTCTGGAGTAGTCGACTCAGCAACACTGGATGAAGTAGATTCAACAACAACAACAGAAGAAGATGGTTCAACAGGGGTAGCAGAGTTAGTAGCTTCCTCTTCTTCTTCAACAATAGATGGACCAGCAATGGAAGATAAGTACTCAACGGACTTAGTACACAAAGTACAGACAGTTTCAATGACTGTGGTACCATCAGTGACGGTAGAAACTTCAATGACAGCAGAACTTGGTTCAATAACTTCCTCTGAAGATGAAGATGGAATTGAGGTGGTAGTTTCGTCGGTGGTGTAGATTGGAGATTGGGCAGCAAGTGAAGTTGGATACCAAATTGATGATGAGATCTCTTCAGATGATGATGGTTCACTGTAGGATTCGAAGGTGGAGGAGAACTCAACAGTAGATGGTTCAACGGAAGATGGTTCAACAGTAGAAGATCCAGATGGAACCTCAGAAGTGGACTCGACAGAAGTTGGTTCAACAGAAGAAGTTTTTTCAACAATTGATGATTCAATGCTGGAAGATTCCTCAACAGAAGTAGATTCAACAGAAGATGACTCTTCATAAGTAGATGGTTCTTCATAAGTGGATGGTTCAACTGGAGTTTCAGTGGAAGAAGATTCAAAAACAGCCTCAGAAGAGTATTCACTGCTTGATGACTCATAGCTGGATTCAACAGTTGAGCTTGGAACAGCACTGGACGCAACTTCATCAGTGGTGTAGATTGGGGATTGGTTGGCAAGGGAAGTAGGGTACCAGATAGAAGAAGATTCTTCAGTTGATGACTCAGTGGTGGATTCAACAGAAGACGATTCAACAACAAATGACGATTCAACAACAGATGAGGACTCAACAACGGAAGAAGGTTCAATGACAGATGACGACCCAATCTCAGTAGAAGACTCAATAACTTCAGAAGTGGTTTCAACCTCAACAGAAGAAGATGGAGCAACGTAAGAGGATGTCTCTTCTTCCTCTTCATCAGGACAGCTAGTAACCACGATAATGTCAACGCTAGTGATACTAGTAGTGAACTCAATAGTAGAATCTTGGAAAGTAGTAGTGACGACAGATTCACTAACCACAGAAGTAGTCTCAACGTAAGTGACAACAGAACTAGATTCTTCTTCTTCTTCAGAGTGGGACTTGGTACACTTTGGACAAGTAGTGATAACTTCAGTGCTGTAGTAGTATTCAGTCTCAGTGGAGGAGTAGACAGAACCTTCCAGGGTGACTTCGCTCACAATTTCAACACTAGAAGTGAAGACGCTGGTGGTGGTGATGATGGAAGAAGTAGATTCAACTTCTGGTGGACATTCACTGTTCGTTTCGTAGTAGGTTGAGAAGGAAGTTTCAGTGTAGACAATTGGAGTAGCGTCAACAACCAAAGTTTCCAAGTATTCAACCGGAGTAGTTATGGTAATGATTGGAGTACAGACACTGCTGCTGGTAACTGAAGTAGACAAGACAGAAGTGATTTGGGAAGTTGAAGGAGTAGTGGCTTCACCAGCGAGGGAAGTTGGGTAGAAGGATGAAATTGGTTCTTCAGAAGAAGTTGGGGTCTCAGATGAGGATGGCTCTTCAGAAGAAGTTGGGACCTCAGAAGAAGATTCGACAGTAGAAGATGGAATTTCACTGGAGGATTCAATTTCACTGGAAGAAGAAGATGGTTCTTCAGATGAGCTTGGTATCTCTTCAAAACTGGATGATTCTTCAACGAAGGTAGATGATTCAACTTCACTGGATGATTTTTCAATGTAGGTAGATGATTCTTCAGTAGTGGATGATTCTTCAACAAAAGTAGACGATGGTTCTTCGGAGGAAGTAATTTCAATCTCGCTAGAAGATGGTTCCTCAGAAGAAGTTTCAACTTCACTGGATGATGGCTCTTCATAAGTAGATGATGGTTCTTCAAAGGTGGAAGAAGTTTCTTCAACGGAGGATGATTCTTCAACGGAGGATGATTCTTCAACGGAGGATGATTCTTCATAACTAGATGATTCTTCGACACTTGAGTACTCTTCGACACTGGAGGATTCTTCAACGAAAGATGATTCAGACGTAGTTGGTTCAACAACAGTAGATGGACCAGCAAGGGAAGTAGAATACAACGTAGAAGAAATGAACTCAGAAGAGCTTGATGGTTCTTCAGTTGATGATGGCTCTTCAAAGTAGCTGGAAGATGGTTCTTCACTGAAAGTGTATGGCTCCTCGCTGGAAGTTGGTTCTTCACTTGAAGTTGGCCCTTCACTGGAGGTTGGTTCTTCACTTGACGACTCTTCAACATAAGTAGAAGATTTTTTTTCACTGGAGGTAAACAACCTTTCACTGGAGGTAGATGGCTCTTGGCTGGAAGTAACTTCTTCACTGCTGGTATATGGCTCTTCACTAGAAATAACTTCTTCACTGCTGGTAGTTGGTTCTTCACTAGTAGTTGGTTCTTCACTGCTGGTTGGTTCTTCACTGGAAGTGGTTTCTTTACTTGATGGCTCAACATATGTAGAACTTGGAACTGGTTCCTCAGTGGAGATGACTGGCTCTTCCGTGGTAGATGGCTCTTCGGTGGAGATGATTTCTTCATATGATGACGTTGTTTCAATTGGAACAAGATCTGTAGTTGGGGTAACAAAGGTTTCATCGCCAGATAAAGTGGTGGCATAATCATAATCTGGACAAGTGACAACTGTCTCCACAACTGGTTCAATAACCGTTCTAAAAACAGTACCAATTGATCCATCAACTGTAGTATAAACTGTTTCAATATCGGTAACGATTCTTGTTGCGACAGTTGTAACAAATCTGTAAGTTGTATAAGTCGTGGTGGTAAGTGTCCTAGTCGTGGTACCTCCTGGGACAGTAGTAAGTTCAGTGACTGTGTCGGTGTGGGTACGGATCACAAATGTTCTTGAGGAACGTGTAGTGGAACTGGAGCTCGAACTAGGGATGATGCTCGAACTAGGGATGATGCTTGAACTGGATGATTCGGAGGAAATAACAGATTCAGTGGCAACCAGCGACGACAATATAGGTGATCTAGTGCAACCCTCTGAACAAGAAGAAATTGTTGTTTGTTCTGTTATGAGTTCTGACACATTAATTGATACAGTAGTGGATGGCACTGATGTGACAGACGTGGTTGTTTCCACTTCTGTTGCGTAATGTTCATCGGTGACAGTGGTGTAGGTGGTGTCGACTTCCCAAATTTCACTAGTAACCGCATTAGGAGTGTGCGTCACAATCACTTCATTGACAACAACGTAATCAACGTAACAACCTTCATCATCACAGATAATTGGATAACAACCAGTATCATCACAGTATTGATCATCGTCGTCGTCAGCTCTAATGGAAGCCACCAACCACAACAACAAAATCAAGTATCTAGCAATCATGGTTCTTCAGTAATGTAGTAGTAGTAGATAGGGGACAATGAATGATTGAAACTTTGATAGGATAAAACTCTTGAAGACCAAAAAGGGTAAATTAATTAAACAACGATATGAATCCAGGGGGAAGGAGGAAATTAGGTGCCCTTTATATCTGAAGTTATCATGGCATTTCCACACTCCACGGGAGGAAAATGCCGCTCGTCTATGGAAAGATTCTGAAACACTTAGTGTAATCGGGTGCAACATAGTTAGTTATCAAAGATGAAGGTGTACGGAAAAACCTAGGTGTGGGATATATCTGGGGCGATATTTGGTGGACAAAGTTTCTTGAAACATTTTTAAACATGAAATTTCTTTTCTTTTCTTTTTCCTTTCTTTGTGGTTAGGGTTTTTTAGTGTCCACCGACTTCGTACAAAACCTTAAACTTCCTGAGTACAACATTTGTAAGGATCCTTACAAAGCGTCATATAATGTTGTATGTTATATGGTACGTTAATATTATCATTACTAATGGTCAGTAACCTCTGTCCGGCATGAAGGTACTTGACGACCGTACCCCAAGAAAACCACAAACCACGCAGTGACTCGCTCTCCCAGAAGTCAAAAACAAGGGTAATGCAAACACAAGAACAAGAATAATGCAAACCAAGGTGTATCTAACGTTTAAATTTCATGTAAGAGAATGAATATGAACAATGGAAACAGGCGGGACAATGACCCCCTTCAGCATGGTGAAACGATGTTTGAAGACCTGGAGAACAATGAGAGCTATGAGCAGAAACCCAAACTCAAAACACTACATACGAATTAGCTAGCTTTCCTTCCGCATTAGTCCTTCATATTTACCATTTTGTGGAAATTCTAGAACTCTGGACTGGGACTTTTCACACCACTCTGAGGCAAACATGTTGCACTTTTGTTACGTCCGTCGAACACACACACACACACAGCGAATTGCGAGCGATACTAGGTTAGGCCGTGCAGTTTTTCCGAAGTTATAATACCTCGCCAGACGCATGATAATATTATTATTCGGCCATGGAGTTAACCTACAAAAGAATGAACATCCGAGGTATTGGCAATACGAAATAAAGCCGAAACTCTAAATGCGAACCAATGAGAGCCAGTCGGCGATAACGGTGGTAACCACTTCTCATCTATTACCGTCCTTGTGGACTGATCCGTCTTTTAATGTTGGATTTCTTGGATGAAGCGCCCTAGTGTGTTTCACTAAATGTGTAGGAACAGGTTAGGAGTCAAAGTGATGATGATGATGATGCAATGCACGATTGCTTAATATGTAGAGGTGGTTTTAGATTCGTTTCGAGCCACAAAACCATTAGAGTTGTTTTTTAACACGGGTGGGACTTTTCCTTCGTCATCGGCAGTTGATTCCAAATACACTCTGGATGAAGGGCGGTTCCACAAAGAGAGTGAAGCAGCGACTTGTGCAGGGTCAGATTTGCATGCAGAGCAGTAAGAAGCGATGCCGGTGAACTTTGACGAGAGTGGGCTTAGACACACACACCCTTAAAGCGACACACATTTGGAACAGTTCTATAACCAAGTACAAGAATCTTTCATCATTAAACTATGTACAGAGATGGATAGGAGAAAAAGTCTAGTGAGTGGAAATACACTTGAAATGGAAATGTGGGAATATGTGAAAAATGTGAAAAAAAAAATGGTACTCTCAAATATTTACTTGGCATCCCGGCAATTTTTTTTTTCCCACGCTATAGACGTCACCACTACTTTCCATCCTTCTCTCCTTTAACCACGTTGCTATTCTTCTCCTCGTACTTCTCGTAGAAATGGAATGTTTCAAAACACACCTCTATTAGAATCAACCAGATGATGATCCACTCCAACCTCGTGCCCTTCTTTTCACTCAACAAACTCAACAACGCCCGCTGCTCATCCGTAGCGTAGTCCAACTTTCTATTCATGATGGAAATCCGCGAGTTGATATCCAAGATCTTGGAAATGCTATTGTAAATCTTCTCCAATTTAGGCTCACTCCAGTATAAGTCCGGTGTGTCTATCAACTCACTGTATAGGTTCAACTTGCCTCTTAGTAAGAACAACTTCCCCGTAATCTTCAAAAACTCATGTTCCGAGGTTGTTATTTGCTTCCCGTCGGCCAAGATTTCCGAGTTTTGTTTAGTCAAGTTTAAATATTCTTCCAATTGGGTTTCCAAAATCGATAATCTAGTCGATCTAGATAATCCAATGGCAAATGCCGCCATGTCCAACAACCGCTGCTCTTTGTTGGATCCTTGAACAACCATGATTTCCCCATGGAGGTAGGAATTACCCTTGTGGAGCGGTTTTTCTGGCAACTGCGTCAACTCAATCCAGTCAATCTCTTCGCTCTCAAAAGTAGTAAACTTGTTCTCGATACTGGTTTCGAGAACCGGCAAGTACTGGATAATCTCTTCCTCGGTTAAATTCCACCCCACGAGCGTACCATTCGACAAGATCATCAAGTTGGCGGTCGAAGTGCTGATGTTGATGACTTCCTCCGGAATAACAATCTGGAACTCATACCCCTGGATGCTCGGAATCAACTTGTCGAAATCAATGGCATCCCCGACGGTCAACGAAGTCACAATGTTGAAGTACTTCTCCAAGACCTTGGGGGACACATCCTCCTGTCTGTTTTCATTCAACAATGACAAGATGTAATTGGTGGACTCATTGTGGAACTGGGAATCCTCGGTACGGCGTAACTTCTGGGCACCAAACTTCTTCTTGGGCACGTTCTTTGCTCGCTTAACCGGCTTGTTCTCTGCAATCACAGGCACTGTCGAATTGAATCTGTAAATCGGTAGTCTGGGAAATCGGACCGATTGTATGGTTCTAGGAATCCTCTTGATCATGGTAGGTTTGTTGGTTGCTAAAGTGTTATCTCTACCGCTGGCTTCCATAATGTTTTTTCTTCCGTGGATAAAGGGTTGGCAAGATCCTTAGTCAGGAGTGCACGACTTGGTCATGTGCGCACATCACACGTGACGTGTTTTAGATTTTACGAGATTTAAACTTCTGAAACGCCTGAAACAGCCAACTTGAAACCAGACGATTCAGCGAGTTTATCCTCATCATCGTCATCATGACGTCGATGAACTCGGACCGAACATCCACTATCGTTTAGGGTTTCAGGACCAAGCGTATCACTTCTAAATTTAGAACTTTGTGGGATCCACAAAAGCCATCGTTTCCAAATTGAAAAATTTTTCCGTCTGCCTGTTTCTATTTTTCCTTTCCTTTGTGCGATTGGAACCGCTCAGGGCTTGGGAAGCCGGCTTGTAAGAGAAGACAGAAGAGAAAGAGTTTATTATTCTCGGGTGGGTGAGGAGGGGGGGCTAAAAATAGGATTCGTGACGTGACTTGGTCAAGCCCCGATCAATACCACGGCTTCAAAAAAAAAAACCCTGAGTGGTGGTGGAGGAGGAAGATGTCTCGGCATGGAAGCCTACGTGGGTATTTGTTTTTCGATCATTTTTGGTCAAATTTCATGACGAAATTTTATTGATCCTCCAAGGGATGGAAGAGATAGAACAATACTCAGTGTCGTTTCGTAAATCAGAGTGAAGAATGCTTTACGAAAAACATAAACACATGTCTAATAGGGAAGGTTGCAATGGTAGATAAGCTGGGTTGATCAGGCTTGATAGGCGGTAAGGAATGAATGACCTGTAAGTCTAGCCCATGTGTTCCTGGTTTTGGTTGCGTAGTCCATGAGTGACCCTTCTTCAGATGAAATTGTAACCGGAAGATTGCCGTTGAAATTTTTTTTATGATTCTGCTTGACGTGTTTTTAATTTGTCCGTTTTGGGAATAAATGGGGGCAGCGAGAGACAAATGTCGTGCACCTGAAATGTCGCGTTCCTGATTTGTGTCGCACGGTGGTGGGCAAGCAGAGGAAGAAGAAGAGGAGGAAGAAGAAAAAGTGAAAAGCTTGAAGAAGATTGCAACACCCTAATTAATTAATTACCCCGTGGTTCATTGGCCATGTAGTTAAGTTTTTGCTTGGTACGGGAGGTGTAAGGTGGGGTAGATGTGGTAGTAATTGTAGTTGGACGCGTATCGTATGCACTGGAACTGAACAAGAGCAGTTCTGGATTCGTGGGCAGAGAGATGGAAGTGCTGTGCTTAGATCATAAATTGTCCAAAAATAGCTACAATATTATCTGCAGGAGGAACTAAACTGTGTTGTTTGTTTTTGTCTGTTTTCGTTTTCGGTGTTTTTTTTTTCTTGTGCACGCACTCACACACATCAGTCGGGGCGTATTCAACAAGATTAGTTTGGTATATAAAAATATACAGAAAACATTTCAAAAAATTTTCTCCTTCCATTGATTTTCATTTCCTTCTGCTTTCCTTCTTCTTGCCTTTCACCCTATCGTGAATTTTTTCTACTTTCTATTTTTTTCAGTCTTCTTACATCCAAGATAGAGGAAGAAACAAGCCAGGCTATTTTTTATTATTAGTTTATTCGTCCCACCACTAGATCACATCACTTCACCCCCCGAAATCACTTTCGCTTGATATATAAATTACGAACTAAAATAGAACAATGTGGTATGTGTGGCCCCCCTACCCCTTCCCTTATTTTTTTATGGCCCATTCCTGGTCTGAGTTTCCCAGATTGCGTTTGTTCACCTCGGAGTCAGTGGCAATAGGTGGACAAGTCTCTGGGGAACCACGACTATGTGATTACGTGTCGAGAATGAGAATGAGAATGACAAGACAAGTCAGCAAATACTAACAATTACTTTCTGATAGTGGTATTTTTGGTTATGTCAACTTCTTGGTTGACAAGTCTAGAGGTGAA
>JAJSEA010000783.1:0-10321 GCA_026724345.1 Candida sp. AC06 | reverse complement strand
TCTCTTTAGCATTTTCTTTTAAAGTTTCTATTTTTTGTATAAAAATATAATGAAAAATACATATAAGTAATATAAAACGAAGAGGATAAGATGGGTTAAGGTGTAGTGTGGGAGTTAACCATTGTTTCTGGGGGGGTGGAGAGTGTTCGATGCGAGAGGCTTGTTGAAAGTATAAAACTTTTTGCTAGGATTTCGCAACATTTTTCAACCAAAAATCTTGAGGTTATAGGTGACGGTTGGTGGTTGGGAGCTCTGTTGTATGACACGCAAAGCAAGCAAGTGAGCAGCCGTCAATTGCTCAACAGACCGTGGGAATCCTCACAGTAGAGATAAGAAGAGCGGATCCGAATCCACACCAACAGGCATATACTCTCTTGAGACCACTTGCCTGGTCTTGCATAAAGTAGAGAAGAATGTCAGAGCTCTGAACGTGACGTGTGATTTTTCTTTTTCTATTCTGTGCCTGTAATAGTGTCAAAGATGGGGGGGGGGGGGAGGAGGGAAAAAAAACCCTGGCCATAGGTTGGATATGTACATACGAAGTTTGCAGAGCAATCGAGCAAGCTTAAAGATGTGAGTTGATATTATATACGTGGGTACATTGCCTCGTTGTACTTGCCAGTTGCTCTACATTCCTACTTGGAGTGTTTGTTGGTGTATGGCGAAGAAAAAGATGCATGGCGTATGTAGTGACCACAGCAAGAGAAAAAAAAAATAGTAGGACAAAGGAAAAGGGGAAATTTCAGATTCCCGAATTTCATTTTGTATTTCTGTTTCATGACAAACCCACCAGGCTACACCACCACCCTGTCTGTGTATCTGTCTGTCGGTGGGATTTTCTTGTTTAGTTTTTGCTTTTATTTATCTTTTGCTTCTTCTTTTACTTCTTCTTCTTTTCTTCAATCAACTGTTGTTTCCCACTTTCTTCTTCAATTGCTTGGGTTCCAACTACAACTACCACCCCCAATGAGTTCTTCTAGCCAGGTATGTCTTCCTCACTCATTAGAGTTTGGTGTGCGGGCCACTTTAACTTCCACTGAATTCGCATCGGGTTTTGATGACCCTCCCCCTACTGCCTTCCTCACCAGATCAACACGTAGCAACTTTATTCAACCACACACACACACACGCCATATGAGGGTATACCGAGATAGGAGTATCTCCCGAATTGGATAGCCACCGCAGTCACATCACACCACTCCCCCTCATAAACACAGCATTACTAACACTCAATTGCAGTCTGAGGAACAGAGACGCGAAGACGGCCCACAGAGGCCAATTCCGGGAAAAGAGGATATTGACAAGTTTAACAAGAAGGTTGGCGGAGACATAAACAACAAGACACCATCAACCAATGGCCCAAATAACCACCCTCGACCACCCAAACAGGCTCCACCAGAAGCCCCCAAACAAGCTCACTCCAAAAGAATCAGGGACAACACAACCTTCTCCTGGAAGAATGTTGGAGGTTGGGACATCAAGGACACAAGCGACAAAAAGGCTTTGCTACACAATACCAAACAGGTGGAATCATACATCATTGATCATTTTTACGGTGATTGGTACTGGAATTGTTCCTTGATGATTGGAACATGTTTCTTTGCCTGGTTGCTTGCCAAGATTGGCGGTGGATTCTTATCGCTCGGAGTAGTGTTGTTGTTTACAAACTCCGTCTACCGTGGTGAAATGAGAAGATTCAACCGTAACATTAGGGATGACTTGGCCAGGTCCAAAGCCGATGATCGTTTGGTCAATGAATTGGAAACCATGGAATGGATGAACTCCTTTTTGGACAAGTTCTGGGTTATCTATATGCCTGCCTTTTCTGAAACTGTCATGTTCCAAACCAATGAAATTTTGAAAGACCAAGCCCCTGGATTTGGTATTGAGAAATTGACCTTGGATGAGTTCACTTTGGGTTCTAAAGCTCCAAGAGTCAATGCCATCAAGTCGTATTCCAAGACGCGCCAAGACGTTATCGAAATGGACTGGGCTTTTTCGTTTGCCCCTAATGACACGGACGATATGACCAAGAATGAAATCAAGAGAAAGATTGACCCTAAAGTTGCCCTTGGTGTCACCATTGGTAAAGGATTTGTCACCAAGACTTTGCCAATTCTTGTGGAGAACATGTCTTTTACTGGTAGAATGAAGATCAAGTTGAGACTTTCGCAGAATTTCCCTCATGTCAAGATGGTTTCGGTCCAATTCTTGGAACCACCAGACATTGATTATGCTTTGAAGCCAGTTGGTGGTGATACTTTTGGTATCGATATCATGTCGTTCATCCCAGGTTTGTCCAAGTTTGTTAATGGTATGATCCATTCCACCTTGAGACCAATGTTCTATGCTCCAAACTCCTTTGATGTTGACGTTGAAGAGCTTATGGCAGCACAGTCAAATGACTCAATTGGTGTGGTTGAAGTTACCGTGAAGCGCTGCAGAAAATTGAAGACCGGTACTACCACCAAAGCCAAGAGTCTCAATCCATACGTCCAAGTTAAGGTTTCAAACAACCCAAAGATTGACGAGAGAACAAAGACCAAGAGATTGGTCAATGATCCTGTTTTCATGGAGATCAAGACTATTTTGATTAATCAATTGGAGGGTAACTTCTTGAACTTTAACGTCTACAACCTTATTGAAGATCAAATGGATGATCAATTAATTGGTAACTGTGAGTTTGGACTAGGTGAATTGATGCAGCAGGAAAACATCACCGGATTGACCAAGAATATCATGGAGGGGGGCAAAGTTGTGGGTAAGATCGAATTGGACATCAAGTACTTCCCAACCATGCAACCGACTACTTTAGAAGATGGTACCAAGGAAATCAACACCGATACCGAAGTTGGTATCATGAAGTTGACCTTGCATGAAGCCTGTGATTTGGATATTTCCAACTCCGCCATTGGTTTGTTGAACCCATATGCTGAGATTTTTGTCAACAACGAAGAGGTCAAAAAATGTCGTAAGTTGAGACAAACTAATGAACCATCTTGGAATGAGTCCTTTGAAAGTTTGATCTTCCAACAATCAGATACGTCTATTCAGGTGTTGGTGAGAGATTCCGTTGATGATTCCATTGTTGCCAACTTGGAGGTCAACTTACAGGATGTTATTTTTGAGACCAAGAGAGGTCAACAGTGGTTCACATGTCCAACAATTTCGAAAGACGGGCCAGCCCCAAGAATCAGACTTACTGCTGGGTGGAAACCATTGGTCATTGACGAGGCTTTGAGTTCCAAGATTGTGATCAATGCACCAATTGGTGGTATGAGATTACACTTGAGAGGTGCCAAGGGTCTTAAGAACTTGGAGTCTGTTGGTTATGTCGATCCGTATGTCAGAGTTTTGTTGAATGGTAAGTTGAGAGCCAAAACTACTACTTTTGCTGAAACGGTTAACCCAGAGTGGGATTCTGTTTACTTTTTGCCAGTGGCCAACGAGCATCAACACTATTTGCTTCAAATTATGGATGCTGAACCAGAGGGTAAAGACAGATCATTGGGTACTGCCGCCGTTAACGTTGCTGATTTCTTGAGAAAGAACGACGAAGGGTACTACTTGGGCTACGATGGATCTAACGAGGTTATTGAGCAACCAGTTTTGTTTAACACCGAGCCTGTTGGTGCCATTTTCTATTCTGTTTCCTTCTATCCAACTATTCCAATCTACTCCTTATCTCAATTGCACAACAAGGTTGAGTACTTCAAACAATTGGAAGAGAACGAAGAAAGAGAGAAGGAGAAGTACGAAAGAGACGAGCAATTGTACAAGGAAAACCCAGACGAGTTTGAATGGGTTGAGATTAAGGATCACCATATTAGAGAACCACCAAAGATTGAGTTGAAATTGGAGGATGCCGTCAAGTACAGGGCTGGTGCCATGGCTGTGCATTTATTGCATGGTGAGTTTGAAAAACCAGACGTTTTCGTGCACACCTTGTTTGACGAGCACGCTTTCCCATCAGGGGTCTCTCCTCGTTCTGAAGGCAAGAGATTGAACACATCTTCAATCGGTGAAACGTTTATCCGTGATTTACCAAACTCTAACTTGGTGTTCAGAATTGCTAGCGTCGTCGAAGTCACTGACGAGAGCCAAGTCTATGCTGAGAAGATGTACAACACCCTTGAAATTTATGAGAAATCATTTGGAAAGCCAATCAGGTTGAACCTTGGCAACCGTAACTACATTGAGGTTCAGTTAGAATACGTCCCATCACCAGTCAAGTTGGCTCCATTAGACACCATCTTGGATGTTGGTAAGATCAAGTTGGAGATTATTGGTGCCGAGAACTTGAAGGCCGTTGACTCCAACGGTAAGTCCGATCCAATTTGTGTGGTGCAAGTCGATGGTGTCAAGGTGTTCAAAACCGACAAGAAGAGAAAGACTTTGGACCCAACTTGGAACGAAACTGCCGAGTTCCCAATGATTTCAAGATCAAGACAGATTTTGTTGGTTGAAGTCTATGATTGGGATCTTACCCATGCCGATGAGTTGTTGGGTGTGGCCAACTTGGACATTTCCAACGTGCCACCGTTGCAGACCACGCCATTTACAGTCAACTTGGATACGCAAGGTACGGTGAACTTGCGTGTGACGTTCTTCCCAGAATACATCAGACCACCATTGAACTGTAACTCTGTGCTACCCGTCAACATGGATGCCATCACTGAAACCTCCTGGAACGCTATTAATGGTGTTGCTGGAGCTGCTTCCGATGGTGTTGGTTCAGTTGGCGAACACCTTGGTAAGGGCCACGGATTGCTCAAGAGCTTCAAGAGCAGGAGAAGCAGAAAGAGTCATGAAGGCGGCGAAGAAGCATCCACTCTATCACCAAGCAAATCCTCCACTGGTGGCGACAGCAAGGCTGAAAGCGAAATCCCCGAGGATGAGAAGGAGTTTAGAAAAGAACAAGGCAATGAGATTGAAAGTGTTGACGCTATGCCAAATATCCGTGAACACAACTTGCCACCTCCTCAATCACCATTCATTGCTCAAGAAGGTGGCCACCCAGCTAGTCCTCAAGGCAACGGCGGCAGTCCTAAGAAGGGGCATTTTAGAAACTTGAGTGCTGCTACTGGTAACACTGACGTTGCTTCTAGTTTCGCTCCAAGTATAAATGGCGCTGATGCCATTCCTGGTAGATTGACGATTGTTGAAGCGCGCAATGTCCCAGCTGGGGAGAACTTGGACGTCAAGGCTGTCTTGAAGACATCGAGCAAAGAGAAGTCGTTGATCAAAACCAGAAGCACCAAGTTTGATAAGAACAGCGATTCTTATAAGTGGAGCGAGAGTGTTCCGTTCAAGAGTACCGCTGCTGGTACTATCATCTTGGTATTGAGAGAGAAGCATACATTCGGTAAGTCTGTGGTGTTGGGTGAAACTGCTTTGGAGTTGAGCAACTATGTTAACGTCAGCGAGAATGTCACTGTGAACATTGGATCTGCTGAGTTAGTTGTGAATATTAAGTACTTCCAATGAGGTTAATGTATTTTTGTTTGTATAGGAGAATGTTTCGATATTGTTATATTAGTCAATCATAAGTTAGTTGCATGTTTTCTGTTAAAACTAGGGGGGAATCCCGTCGTTATTCCCAATTGCTGCAAAAGTCGAGAGAGAGAGGGAGGAATCTTGTTTGTGCAGATCACTGGAACTAGGGCTATAACCCTAGTTTTGTATATGCAGGAAACACCACCTTTTACTAACACAAGCAAGCAGTGGTTTCTTTTTTTTTTGCTTCTGCGCACACACAAAATTTTGCAGTGATTTTTTTCTCTCGCAGCGTTGTGGGCGGCCAGGGCACCAGGCGAGTCCTGTCCTGTACACGCGCACACGCACACACACACTCGCCCAGTCTCTCCCGCTCTCTCTCACTCGCACTCTCTCTCTCTCTCTTTCGCACGCTCATTGAGTCCTACCACCCGGTCTTGCACACACACCAATACTAGCGAAGAAAAAAGCTTTTGCAAAATTTATTCTTACAAATTTTCATTCAACCTTAGTATTACCAACTAACATAATAGAGTCAAAAATGAGTTCAGTTGTATGTTTGCACGTCTGATTATTGGATACTGATAGCATGGAAGGATATTGAACTAGGGAAGAGAGAGAAGACGGAAGAGGATCTATGAGTCATGACTTGGAGGGAATGTGGTATAAGAGGAACCACCATAATGATTCAACGAACAGAATAAATGAAAGGAAGACCACGAAGAAGGATCTCGCTTCCCTAGGACAACCTGCCACCTATCTTTTTATCCATGATATGAGTTTTTTGAAAAATTTCAGCAATACTAACATTTTCCCCATTTAGGCTCCAAAGTGGTACCAATCAGAAGACGTTCCAGCTCCAAAACAAGCCAGAAAAACTTCCCGTCCACAAAAATTACGTGCCTCTTTAGTCCCAGGTACTGTTTTGATTTTGTTGGCTGGTAGATTCAGAGGCAAGAGAGTTGTGTACTTGAAGAACTTGGAAGACAACACCTTGTTGGTTTCCGGCCCATTCAAAGTCAACGGTGTTCCATTAAGAAGAGTCAACGCCAGATACGTCATTGCTACTTCCACCAAGGTCAATGTTTCCGGTGTCGATGTTTCCAAATTCACCGTTGAATACTTTGCCAGGGAAAAGTCTGGAAAGTCTAAGAAGTCCGAAGCTGAGTTTTTCGACGAGGCTGCTCCAAAGAAGGAAATCAAGGCTGAAAGAGTCGCTGACCAAAAGACTGTCGATGCTGCTTTGTTGTCGGAAATCAAAAAGACCCCATTATTGAAGCAATACTTGGCTGCTTCTTTCTCCTTGAAGAACGGTGACAGACCACACTTGTTGAAATTCTAAGTTTTTTTTGTCTCGAAGGAGGAATATAATATAAAAAAAACTATAATGTTCATGGTAAATATCTATGTGGCCCCCCTTTTTGTTGTTCTTAATATAGAGAGTTGTTAATTTTGGAAAGAAACGAATTGCCTTTGTCTGTTTTGGGAGTCCTGTTCATGTTTGGGACGAAGATGAAGAATGTTCTTGTTTTTTTGTCCATTTGATGCTTTCTCTATATGTTTGGAACGGTGTGGGGGGTTACTGACAAAAACAACTAAATTTTTTTAATCGGTGTATCTTACTTTTATTCATTTTGTATATTTAATACATATAAAATATTAAAAAAGCGTAATCTCATGTGGTGGTGGTGTAGTAAATATGCTCTGGTTATACCACTGTTGGCCCCGTGCTGGGTCCACGTGAGCCCATACTTCCGGTCGATCTCAGTGACTACTTTTTTTGTTGCAAGCAATCCACCACCACCACCATCCATCCCATCGCAAGAAAAAAGAGAGCGACGCTCCAAAATTTTTCTTTCCACCCATTTCCATTACATTCTTCAACAAGTTAATTGAGCCATATCTACCATGTCCACATTGATCCCTCTAGCCACCTACAACTTGAACTTGCAGCCATTCAACCCTGTGCCAGCCATTGAAGACGACTTTCCTGTCACCATCAGAATCACCTTGGCTTCCTTGGACCCCGAGGCTGCTGATGACAAAGCTGAGCCTTCCACTTTGAGAATCTTGAAGAAGTCCAATGACTTCCTTGATGATGATGACTTGGCGGACTTGGCAGACTTGGAAGCTGAGGAGGATGACGATGCAGAAGAAGAAGAAGAGGACGAGTTGGATGAAACTCCAAAGAAACTTAATGGTAAGAAGAATGCCGATGAGGGGGAAGAAGAAGAAGAAGAAGACGATGAGGAAGATGAGGATAGTGATGAGGACGATGAAGATGGAGACATCGAAGAATACGTTGTCTGTACTTTGTCTCCAAAAACTCAATACCAACAAACCCTTGACTTGACCATCACCCCATCTGAAGAAGTCTACTTTGTCGTCACTGGTTCCTACCCAATTCACTTGACTGGTAACTACGTTGAGCACCCAGCTGATGAGACCGACTCTGAAGAAGAAGATGACGAATACGATGAAGATGAATACGACTTGACTCCAGATGAAGATGAAATCATCTACGGTGCTCCGTTTGACGACGATGAGATCGATGAAGACGACTCCGAAGAAGAAGAAGATGAAGAGTCCACTCCAAAGATTGAAGTAATCGAAGATGAGGAAGAAGATGTTGTTGCTAAGAAGAGACCAGCTGAAGAACCAGCTTCTAAGAAGTCCAAGAAGGCTAAAAAGAACGAAAAGAAGGAAGAAAAGAAGTCTGTTCAGTTCACCAAAGAGTTAGAACAGGGCCCAACTGGTTCTACTTTAGTTGAGAAAAAGGAAGACAAGAAGGCTGAAAAGAAGACCGAGAAGAAGGAAAAGAACGGCGACAAGAAGTTCCCAACCAAGACCTTGTTGGGTGGTGTTATAACAGAAGACAGAAAGGTCGGATCCGGTCCACTTGCCAAGTCCGGCAGTAAGGTCGGCATCAGGTACATTGGTAAGTTGAAGAACGGGTCTGTTTTCGACAAGAACACCACTGGCAAGCCATTCACTTTCAAGTTGGGCAAGGGTGAATGTATCAAAGGTTTCGACTTGGGTGTTGCTGGTATGGCTGTTGGTGGCGAAAGAAGAGTGATCATCCCACCAAAGATGGGATATGGATCTCAAGCTTTGCCAGGCATCCCAGCCAACTCCGAGTTGACTTTCGACATCAAATTGATTTCTTTGAAATAAGTGCAGCCAAAAAATTTTCCTCACTAAAGTATTCTACACGTGACTTATAATTTTCACTTTCTGTTAGACAGTTTTTTTTTTGTACACTCGTAAATTGTAATAACAAAATAAACAGGGATAAAGATTCAAGGTACCATATCTGCAGTGATCTGATCATGAGTTTAGTGTAATCATAACTGGATATACGATGGTGGTGGGGACTCTCTTGCGAGGGCAGATGCTAGTCTGATTACGTAAGGACCTGTGGACGAGGTGTGGTAGATGGATGACAGTGGGTTGCTGACTAAGTGTTGGAGAATTGTCGTCGTATAAAAATCGCGTCTCAATGATTTTGCCATACGAGCTGCCAATATAAGACAAAGCCATTAAGCCAAAAAAAAGTGTTGGATAATTTGCTTCCTTTCTTTTGGTCATAGGGTACAAACTACTACTGATTCCAATATTCAACCATTGCAATCTTCATCCTACACCAGGGAGAACCATATATTTTTGCTAGTTTTGGCTAACTATTCCTATCTACCATCCACCGACTAAACTTGTCAGGCTACTATCTGTTGCGTGCACAATTTGCAAGTTTCCCGTTTAACTTTTTTTTTTTCAGCAAATTTTTTTTTACGTGCTTCCTTGCTTCACCTGCTTTTCTACCTGTGGTCCATTTCACTTGTTTTAGTACCACTTGACATCTCCTTTGTTTGAATTGCACCGGCAGCTTACACCACACCACAGCACACTACTACACTGCACTACGCCACTAACTTGCGTGCGTCAGAATCTATCATCTACAAAAGAAAAATTTCCTGCCCACCATCGACCGATCACATCTCTCGAGAAGACTGTCGATATCAAACACACACACACACACCACACAGAAAAAAAAGCTTCAGAGGTACACTGCCTGCAATCACAAGAACCCTTTGCAATCAATCACCTCCATTCCTCCCCTTCTTCAATTCCACTAGTCTGTTTGAGTTTCCCTCCCTTTCCCAAGTGAACTCCCCCCAGCCATGCTAAGTTTCATCACCGAAGCAAGTGGCAGAATAGCCCAGACTGCAGCCCACAGACCAATTCACTTCATGGTGATACCTGCGTTACTAGCATCCATAGCATACTTGTCCATCATCGATGATTACGTCCCCGAACACATCAGAGCCCAGTACATGTCAGGCGTCAGCTATTTCCACCCTCAAGGGTCCGCCTCGGATTTGGACAAGTGGATCGAAATCCACGACACTACCCAATACGCCAACGCCAACCAAATCAGTGTCATCCCTTTGAGATTCAGACGATTCCATGACTCAATCCCACAGATCGCTAACGCCATCAAGATTTCAAACAATGAACAGATCTTGATTGTTCCTTCGGATAAAGCAGAGTCGACAGTAGAAGGTTTGAGCGAGATCACTGAGAATGGCATCACTTGGAGGGCTAGAAATAACGACAAGTTGTCCAAGTATTATGATTACGCCAGGTACGGGTTGCTTAGAATCCAGGACGCTATACACAATGCTGATAATTTCGACATCCTCTTGGTGTTTGTTGCCTACCTTGGAATGTGGTACTCACTTATCAAAGTGTTTATTGACATGAGACGCATTGGCTCCAAGTTTTGGTTAGCCTTTGGCACGTTGACTTCCTCGACTTTTTCATTCTT
>JAJSEA010000782.1:0-10328 GCA_026724345.1 Candida sp. AC06 | reverse complement strand
CTGCTTTCCAAGTTGAACTCGTCTCGCGTGAATCGTGACAACAAGTTGGATTTCCCAACCCCAGAGTCGCCAATCAACACTATTTTGTACAAGTATTCGTAGTCGTAGGAGTAATCGTCGGTGTTGTCTGCCATTGTGTGCGTGTTGTATGGGCGATGTGCTAATAAATATCTAAGTGGTGGTGGGTGTGGTGGGTGAGATATATGGCGGCGGATGTGGTGTAGACTGATTGTGCTGATTTGACGTTTTCTCTCTCTACTTTTTTTTTTTTTTTGCTAATCCTCTTGTCTGTTGTTGTTCAAACGGGAACGACCTCTTAGAAAAACCAGAAAAAAAAGGAAAAAGAAACCAAAAAAAAGAAAGAAGCAACTAAACAGAAGGCGTGTTCATTTTGGCTGCCTGGCTGCCTGGCTGTCTGAGCCGTGCGGACACGACCCCCCACCTGCAACACCAGAAAAAAAAAAAAGAAAAACAAAAGAGTGAAATCAACCACGCGTTACATTTCGTCGCAACATTGCAAAATAATACATATGTATAACCCACACGCCGTCTCTGTTCTCCTTGCTAGTTTACACATATAGATACACTTTACATTTAACAAAAAATAATAATACTAGTAATACTACACACCGTTCCTTGGATCGAAATCATTAACCAAAAGACCATTTGGCTGCAACGTCATGAAATCAACTGTCTTGTCGCTGATCATGTGCCCGTCAGCTACTTCACTGTCGCCATGACTCCCCTCGTCGCCAATGATCCTGGGATAGTTCTCGTACAGAATGGTCTGGTGAATGAATGAAGTTATATGCAGCTCTTTCAACCCTACCAACTGCGCAAATTTGTCCCGACACTCAGCGACATCCTCGATGTTACTGTCGTCAAATTGCAAAGCTTCCGAATGGGTAACCAACACACGGTACAATTTGCTCAATCTCCTCTCAAAGTAATTTATCCCCCGGATCAAATAACTGCTCATTGACTTCAACTCATTGATCAAAGGCACGTATAGTTCCGGTGGCAACCTGTTGTTGTTGTTGTCGTTCTCGTCTCTGAATTCGGGGTCATCCAACTCTTCAAATATGCTGTTAATGTCGGTTGCAAACACGTCCAACATCAAGGGGCTGTCAAAATCACGCAAAAAGAAATACTTGACCTGCGGGAAGATAGCATACAAGCTCTTCTTCATCAATTTGAAGAACAAATGCAACATCTTGATCAACGGCGGGTCCGACTTGCTTGAGCTGATGAGCCTGCTTGGGAACATCCGCACCCAAGTGAACAACATCTGAAACAAGAGTTCCTTCTGCTTCTCCAAGTCCGACAAGTTGGATGTTATCTGTGGGATGAAATAGTTCAAGCTGGTGGTGAAGTCAAGCAACTCGTGGTAATGCGTTTGCAAGAAATCGTAGTTGGGTTTAGGCAAGTGGACCGATGTTGACTTGTAGTGCTGCAACAAGGGAAATATGAGCTCGCCAAACCGCGACAACAACTGCTGGTACTCACTCAAGAAAGTTGGATCGTACCCGGGAAGGAAAACAGACATGGCTATGTTGTTCATCAACCTTTGATGCGCCGGCAACAAAACGATTGAATGGGCGCTGCCTTCGCCTGCTCCTGGTGCCTTCTTCATGGATTGGAAGTTATGGTTGAAAATGCTAAACAACCCGTCCCTAAAACATATCGACGAGTTCAATGTGGCTTCTGGATCGTAAATGGACATCAAGCTCAAGATGTAGCTCACACTTCCACACAAGTCAGGATCGTTGTGGTCGTTCAACACCTTCTTCAAGTCCCTGATAACCAACGCGTAGTAACGCAAGGAATGCTGGGTACATTCCAGTCTGATGTGAGCCAACGAATAGCCTCTGGAGTTTGGAGTTAGCTGGCCGGCGTTCTCCATGAACTTGTTGGAGTCCCTCAAGCAATTGGAAATAAGAAAGTTGGTTGTCAAGTTCAACAAACAGCAAAACATCAACTCAGAAGTGAAAGCCTTGAATATGAACGAGTTCAACCAGCACGAGTACAAGTCTCTAATTTCTGGCAATCCAGAAGTACCTTTGTGGATGGACGGACCAATGACCTTCAACGTCCTGTTGAGCTTTGCGGAATAGTCAATCCTCGTCTTGATCTTGTACTTAAATGTAGTAGGAATGTTCAATGCACCAACAAGCGCCCTCAGCAACGTGGGGCTCTCGTTGCTGTTGTTCCTGTTGCTATCCTGGGAAAAAGGGGTAGTAGAGACTTCCTTTTGGTTATATGAATAAACAGGGTACACGATGGACAAGTTGTGCTCTGAGCGCTGAGTCAATAGGTTATCAAAATTTTGGGTAATGGAATGCTGCTTTGAGTCGTTCACCATATTGGAAGATGACGATGATGAGGACGATGCTGAGCCGAAATGTGGCCTGTTTTGACTAGCACTCAGCTTGTTGCGTTTCGCTTTGGGCTTGGTCACTTTGTTCTGAAGCAGCTGAGCCTGTGGAGTTTCGTCTTCTGAGTCACTTGGCTGCTGTTGTAGAAACTGTGCCTGCCTCAATTCATTCAATTGCTCTTCAGTATACTCCAAATAGGGACATTTGACCTTATGCTTGATACAGTTCGTGCAGCTGGGCAAGTCTTCAGAGCACTTGACCCTTCTCTCTTTGCACGTTGCGCATCCCAACTTGGAGTTCTTGTGTTTTCTCCTCTTTGATTTCTTGCCCAACGGAGTTGTGTTATTATTATTATTATTATTATTATTATTATTATTATTACTGGCGGTGGAGGTTGTGCTATTATTATTTAGTGACAATTTCTTGGACTTGCTGATGCTCCTCGATAGACTTGATTGCTCAAGGGAAGTCAATGGTACGTCGTTACTTGATGACGAGCGATTGAACGACAGGATGGACGCTGCTGACTCGGAGATCATATTGGAGTAGTGGCTGTCTTGGTTTTGATCTTGTGTGTGGGTATTGCCGTGCGCCTGCGATAGAATGTCATACTGGTGCTGGTGCTGGTGAGGGTGATTCTGCCCTTCGCTGTGAGATGCTAAAGTGGAGAATAGATTGGAAAAGTCGTCTCTTGGTGAATTCAGAGAATCACCCATGTAAATCGCGTGTTGTTGCTGGGGGTTGAGCTGGTGGAAGTGGTACTGCAAGTCCAAAGACGCGGAAGGTGATGGGGGCGAGGACGAGGGAGAGGAGGATGATGACTCAATGGGTGCGATTGCAGCTAAAAGATCTTCAGAAATGTCTTGGTCGAAGGAGATGCCGGTGTAGCTGCGGTTGTGATTGTGGTTGTGGTTGGCAGGGGTTGAGTCTGAGCAGGAGCTGGGCAAATGAGTGTCGAGGGGGAGGATGGAGTCCCTGGTGGAGTTGTTTGGGAATGAAATGGATGAAAAATTCATAAAAGGGAAGAAAGGGACGGAGGGAAAAAAGGGCCAATTTTTTCTATGGGAATTTGTGAGTTATATTATATTGGATACTGTGCTAGTTAAATTCCCTTAGCCTTGTGTGGTGCGGGTGTGTGCTTTGTCCTTTTTTTCTTCTTCTGTTGCTTGACCACGGAAAACGGGAGACAATGCGAACCGAGTGACGGGATTAAGTCGGGTATCTGAATCTCACCGGGCGCTTCTTCTAAAAAAAGAACTTGTGTTGTGAACCTTTGAACGTGAAATTACTAGTATCTGCACCTGTGGTTAAATATCACAAAAATCGCCCAACAATGCGTTCTGATTTGGGGGTTGTGATGGCGGTGGGTCTTGCGGTGCTTGCTGATGGGGCCAGTTCGCTGATACAGCAAAGTCTAATCGATCTATGTGACGCGTAGAACAGAAAATAAAGCCTCGCAAGGTGCAACTTTAAAATAATCCAGGATGAAATAGAAGACTGTGACGGCAGGAAACCCTTCAATGGTATCGTGTGTACACTTCACAAAGAAAAAAAAAGGAGTATGCGGGAAGATGTGAATGTTGTAATTAGCAGTGGCTACTTTCTGTGACACAATGAGTGTGGTGACAAGGCAGGTGTATAGGAAAGGGTTGAGTGGAATAAATAATAGGGGGGAGGAGGAGGGGGAAATGAGATGGGTGAAAGTTTTGGAGAAATATTACGTGGGAGGGAGAACAACCAAAGTGGGAGGGTGTTGGAGAGAATGGCCTGCCTATTTATATTTCGTCATTCCCCCAACCATTCTGGTGGAAAATAAACAAATAAAAACGTTGGTTCTGAAATATAATCTTAAATAAAGTATGAACGAACAAAGGGAAATAGCCTTGCCTACAGATTCAGCCTAACCCACTTCCGCCCATGCTTTATCTCACCCTCAAAAAATTAAAAAGGGAGGAAGCAGCCCACAGCATGCGCTTACGTAAGCGAAACCCACAGTCATCACGGCGATCTAACCACTCCCGTATTATCGCACATTGTTACGATCGCCTCTTGACCACTGGAGCCGTAGATATATTATGGTGTGTGTGTGTGTGTGTGTCATCAAGTACAACGGGCGAGGGGACGAAGAAAGCAATATGAGTGTATTGGTTGATAACCACTGTTGATGGCGTGGCCCTCAAGACTCCACAGAGCCGAAGTCAACACTTGAAGTACTTCATGTTCTTCTTTTTGTTTTTGCTTGTTTCTTGCGTACGCTTGATTGAACAATGACGTATTATAAAATTCCTCAAAATTACGCAAAAGGAGACGAGAGGAAAGAACGATTTCCCCTCCACTGATCACATCACATCACAACCACCACTCCCTCCCTCCACTCCCACAGGGCCAAGAGTAGAAAGAATAGCCTATTGCTGTTGCACACATCGACTGATTTTACTTTCATCTTTCTTCTTGTCAGTTTATCTTTTCGTTTCTTTTGGAGCACCAATTACAACAGACAGGGCATGCTCCTTTGACAACTTGCGATATCCATCGATCGGGCGCTCAGTGGAAGATCTCAAAGCAAGTTCTACTAACCCCTCCCTCCTCTATTTGCGTGCATATTATTAGCACACACAAGAGAACGTTTTTGTTTTTTCTTCCTGTTCTTGCTCTTCGGGCTATTGTTATCATTGTAAGGCTGAACACTACTCGCGGACCGATATCTACGCTGGGCAGGATTGTCTGGAAACAAGAAAACAGGGACATTGCGGGCGCCCCTCTAAAGCTATTCGCCCGTTTACTGGGCGACGAATCGGCTTGCACATTGTCGATCCCAACAATTAGTCACAGCCAGAATCTATTTCTAGAAACCCAAAACAGAAGCCTTTTGTTTCCGTTTCTATTCATAGATCAAGGTTTCTTTTTTACTTCCATTGTCTATGACTTGTATCACCAGAAAATCCTGCACAAAGCAAAGAGAAAGAGTGCAGTTACGATAGCCAATCAAAAGCAGGCATAGTGCTCCTGTTGTTGTCGCTGTTGTGGTGGTGGTGGTGGAGAGCATGAAGCGTGCGGCGTTTTGTGAAAACAACCAGGGACGCTTATCATCGTTTGCAGTAAATCGTCTGCCAAAAATGGGTTCTGACGCAGCGTCTTAATCTGTTATCTTTGCCAGGGGTGGCTTGGAAGACAGTAGATTCCATCAACAATAAAAGAAAAATAGCAGAAGAGTAAATAGCGACAAAATACGAGATGTCTGAACATCGCTTATGTAATCATATATTACGTAATCCTGCACGTGAGAGACTTAATCTTCCGATTACGTAACAACATGTGTATATTACGTAAGCGCGAAAGCACAAAAACCATTCCGAAATCAACTATTGATGCGAATGGTAGTGCTCGGACGGTCGGATCAGGGTTGCAAAAAAGAAAAAAAAAAGAAAAGCATTCATTACAGGGAACCAAAACTAGACTGCATCTAGCTCCGGATTTGGGAGTACTCTGGTTGAAGAGGAGGGGAGAAGAAGGAAGGGGCCCAGTTTCACTCTACGGAAATGTAGGTGCGTTTATCTTCATTACTCCTGATTGATGATGCCCTTGCATGGCAAAACAAAAAATATTATATCTGCCTGTCTCGACACATAGCCTTTGTTTTCTGCCTGTTGACGTGGTTATCCACAGCAGTCATAACCAATAGACTCTAGTGATCTACGGTTCTGGCTAGTGTGCTGCGCAGAGCCTTAAAGGAGCTTGAGGTCTGACCTGGAACTGGGCCACTGTGGGTTTTATTCATTCCTTAGTGTGAGGGAAAGGGGGGGGGGGGGAAGAGGGCGCTTGGTGTGTTCTTTAGATCAGACGATCTGCGACCATCATTCTTGAATCAACACAACCTAGCCGAGGAAGAGAGTATTTGAGTAAACATAAACACAAGCTGAAGTTAGTCCATGAGTGAGCCTCTCCCATAGTGACTGCCGGAAATGCACAAAATGGTAATTAATAATTGGATCGTGTATTGGCGATTTGCTGACAAAGCACTTACATAGCGTGGGAATGTTTACCCGAAGCTCCGTCGTGGGGCCCCCCCCAAAGAAGCAAACAAAAGCAATGTCCGTCGTGATGATCTCAGCTGGTTATGAGTTCCTCCACTCATCAGCATTGCTCCAGAATTTAAAGGAGAAAACCACCTAACCGATGGATATGGAGGAGCCGTGAGGTCTTTCTCCTTTTGTACTGATCGATGTTGAGTCTCGCCTTACATGGACTGCTGTGTTTTGGGGATCGGATCGGAAATGCACTTGGGGCAATTGAGCGAATAATGCCAGTGCAAGTTCTATTTTTGTTGTGTTCCCAGTTCTGTTGTTCGAGCGGACACAATTCCCTGTTGGAGAGATTGGAGCGCATTGGCTAATTTGCCACTTTCTGCGGCCGCCTCTGGTATCGCTTCACCTGACCCTTCTCTACGACGAGAGATTCGACCGCTAAACCCAGCCTTCTGGCGGGGGGTCAACTGTGGTGATGCGACGTACGCTTGTACGTCCTTGGTAATGTGCGATAGCGAGAATCGACGGTTATGGTGCCCGCTCGCTGTCTCTTTCTGTGTGCAACGTGACACGCCTGAGTTCACTAACCTGCGCGTCTACGATAATTATTGCTGTTTCTGTAATCATTCTAGAACTTGCCCGTATCCAAACGGACTGACTGAGTGACTGAATGTAATCGAAGACAAGCAAAAACGCAAATTAGTGGTTGGGCAGATACTGTAGGGGGCGTGGGCAAAGGCAACTATAGCCTACCACGACCACGACCACCACCTCCCACCTACCACCACAAAAGCTGCTTGACCCACCCGCCGCGCATGGCCCATTGTTATCAGTGGGAAGTTTCCGGCGCTGTGGCTTCAAACCAGAACGACAATCATTACCCCCATAATTCTGAACAATGGGCACAAAGAAATTTTCTGTCAAAACAGGAAACAATAGTTAAGAGAGTAGTCTCTTAAGTCCGCACCTCTCGCGCTTAGGCGAAACAAGTGGTGATATATTGATACAAGATTAAGTTAAATATCTATACTACTATATGCTGTACTTTTAGCGACGAAAAATCTATCTATGTGGACTATACTATGCCGTGTTTGCTCTGTAGGGACAACTGCCGGCCAAAGTTACCCCCGGTCGTAAAACGTAACCGTTCACTGGGGAAAAATTGCGGGCAGAAACGGAAACTCTTGGTGGCCCACCCCACCCCCCACCTCAATGAGGATGCTTGAATGGGGGGGTGTAATAGTGGTAGTGGAGGGAAGACGCTTTAGTTAAGGCCCTGTATGTCTCGCTGCGCTGCAGCTTGTTCGATTTCTACCTTCCTTAGATGGTCAAAGATATTCAACCATTGGACTAATTGAGGGTCTTTGTACCTAGCTTCTCTCAGGAGGATGACAAATACAGGAACATTGGAATACGAGTCTCGTCTCCTTGTTTCTGGAGCCCCTTGGTCATCTTTAGCACCACTGAAAAGGTCCTCATAGGCCCTTGTTAACCCTATACTTATCAAGTCTTTGTAGGAGCCAAATATCGTATCCTCAAAGGAAAACCCACCTCCTGGGCCTGCTGGTTGGGAGGTAGGAGGAAACTCAAGGCCGAGATTAAATGCATGGAACCGTATGTCTGGGGAGTTTAAGAAACAATACCTGAAATGCTGGAGATGGTGAGTGTTGTAAAGATACGTGAGATGGTGCTGGGAAAGGTACCTGTTGACATTGTCGAGGTTGTTAATGGGTAGTTGGATCGACTGGGGGAAATGTATGTAGTTGTAAGGCTGTAGGGTCACATTATTGAACTTGACCAAAGGTATTTCGTTGATTGAGGCTGTAAATTGAGGAATTTTGGAAGTGTTGTTCATAAGCAAGTTGTTCAAGAGGAGGATTCTGCACTCAAAAAAGCTGTAGACCTTCATGCAATACTGGACAAAGGATTGCAGTTGTAAGGATGACGTGGAAGTGGTGATGTTTTGTAGCTGTTCGTGCGGGAGGTGGTTATAGGATGTTCCGAAGGTGTGCAAATTGAAAAACATCACCCGAGGGAAGATGGAGTCCAACATCTTGCCCAAACACTTGAACAACAAAAGCAAAATAAGCTCCTCGTCATTGAACTGGTGGTACACCCCCAACAAGTGGACATTCGTAGGCAAGATAATCAACCAATCCTGCAACATTTTCTTCAACACAACCGGGTTGTAAGAATTCCTCGGTTCCTCCACAACGCTCAACACCTTGGTTAGGAACTGGTTCAACAAATGGTAGTTTGTAAAGATGTAATCGTGACTGATGTGCCGATTAAACTTCTCGACAATCTCCCTGAATTCCAAAAGGCATTTCCAATAGTAGTTGGGGAAGTAGTAGGACTTGCTGTAGATGGAAAGATTCGCCATGAATGGCGGGTACTCGGAGGACAAACTAGCAGATGGTGAAGAGGGTGCTGGGGGCGGTTGTGGGTGGTTCTGTAACAATTCTGGCGAATCCTTGATCAACTGCAAAAGCCCATTGGAAAAAGTCCAGGAGTTGAGGTTATCATCATAAAAGTTGATGAAATTCAACAAGATTGAGCCTGATATGCCAATGTTGAAGTTGTCCAGATGGTTGATGTTCGAGATGATCAATTGTAGTTCTTTGAGGCAGTGGAGGTTGTACTTGAGGAATATCTGGTTGAGCTTAATTCTAATCTGGTAGTTGCTGTTGATGATACCTGGGCTCGAGAAGGACTTGTAAGCATTGTGTTCCAAGTAACAGCAGCTCAAGGCAATCATGCAATTGAATATCAAGGGGTGGGTGAGGTTGCTGACAATTATAGTCCGGAGTGGGTTGCACCTGTAGTTGGCTTTGAGGTTGCCGACGATATGGTGGTAGTTTAGTACGGGGAAGGACTGGTGGAAGGTGACACTATTAGGTAGTGGTTGTTCATTAAAGGCCATGGTTTCATGATTGTACGACGTGTGTGTCCCCCTTCTTCTTGTTGTGAGTCTCTCTTTGTTTCTGGATAGTGGGTTGGTTGGGGTGGGGGTGGGAAAAACAAAAACGGTAAAAAGCTGTGGGAAGAAAAACTGGGCTGGAAAAACAGGCCGATTATATTCTATTTTATAAGTACAAGAAAAAATCCAATAGTTAACAGGGGTTTTTGTATCCTAGGTACACCCAAACAAAAAAAAAACCAAGCGAAATGTGGTAGGATCCGTGACGACTGTGGTGGATGTGTACAAGTGAACAAACCTGGCGTAGTTGGTGATTTGGGGTCAGCGGAAATCTTCGGGGTCAACTTTTTCAGAACACAGGATACTGGAAAATTTTTATACTCCTCTGAAAAAAAAAAATCCAAAATCACCAGAATCAAAACCAACAGTAAATAAAGCACAATGTCCAAATCGTTGATATTTACTTAGTTATTTTTTCTTTTTTGGCTTTGTCTCCTTTGTTCCAACCTGTCTAGAAATATGCCGAAATGTGTGAAAAGGTTTCTTGTGCCTACTAGCTAGTTCTTAGTAAGATAGTACAAAATGTCTTTCGTATTGCAAAAAAAAAAGAAAATCAAAAGACAAAACCACAACCTACAAAAAAAAAATATGATGGACACAAAATGGCCATCCAGAAAGCACCTGTCTGGCCCTCACAGCCTGACTCAGGAAAATAGAATAGGTGATTTCTGGGTCTCATCTTCCCCAAAATCGGAAAAGTAGAAGGCAGAAAGGTTAACTTTCTTTTTTTTTTTCCCTGGGCCAAGCAACACCCACACCAGGCCCCCGTCTGAAGGTATGGCGAAAAGAAAAAATAACAACCTCTGACCTGGTGGGTTCCCTCGGTGACTATTTACAAGATGCCCAAGTGGATGGCAAACGAGTGACTACGCGTTCTTACTAAGGAGATGGTCCAGCCAGCAAGAAAGAACCAAAAGGAAAGGTGCATGAAAGATTTCTTGTAAGCAC